>JAOEHY010014781.1:0-19860 GCA_025447955.1 Psilopsiagon aurifrons
CAAACACGAGCGGCCGGTCCCCGCTGCGCGGGAAGGTACCGGCCTCACATTCAGGGCTCTCGTTTAGCGTAGCGCAGCCCAGGCACTCTTGGTAGAGAGAGGTGTTGCCTCGGTGTTGTGCCGTCCAGCACAGCAGTCGTGGTTTCGCATGGCTCTGCCTTAATTTCTTGCTAGCTCTTAATAATCAGTCTTTGCGCTGAGTGGCCCCTGTAAGCCTGAGTCAGGGATTAGGGCCCAGTTGGATATTCTGTTGTGTGTCTCTGTAAGGTAACTCCAGTGAATAAATGAATTAATTACTGCCGCCTTTTTGTAGTGAAGATTTTTATTAATAAGAGCCCACTGAGGATTTTTCTATAAATAAATTAAAGCACTTTTTTTTTTTTTTTAATACAGGGCTAATATTACTGTTTTACTGCTCAGTTGAGTGTGGAAACAGTTCTGGCTTATAGCGTAGGGCCTCTAAACTTTTTAGTGACTGGATTGCTACACACATTGAGATGTGAAGATGCTTCCTCAGTACAGCGGAAGAGATATTTAACTTTGGGTTTCCTTAGTAAATATTAAGTTTTAAAAATCAGGTGTCAGTTCTCACCTGTAAATGCTTGGTTAGGAGTGCTGATTTTGGAAATGTGTGTATCTGAATAATGTCAGTATAGGGTTCTGATCAAGAAATAGTTTTTGGTGTTATCATACCGTTTTTCATTACTCTCAATGTGGGTCCCTATAATTTGCATAATATTCTAAAGTTTCATAGGAAGACAAAATTTTTACAGTGTTTCCTTCTCAAAAGATGCATTTACATTGCTGTCATTTATTAAAACATCCGTTAAGTTTCCCGTTTAGTTAATTCAGAAGCCAGTAACACCTGGATTTTTAACTTGTCCAAGTATATTGATAAAACAGTTTACTATTCAGTTATGTCCAAAGTTTGGTTATGGCAAAAATGTTGAAAGTGGGAATAATCAGTGCAGCGATTGCTCTGTTTGCTAGTAGGATGGTTAGCTTTGTTGTAACTCTTTGTCTTAGTTGTTAATTTGGTTTTATCTAAATTGTTACATTATCGTTGAATGGACAACTGTACAAGAAAAACGTTTTTAGGAAGGTGCAGTAAAGTGTATACTATTACTATAAAAAATGAAAATAATGGGAAAATACAGGTTGGGATTCATCTGAGTTCTCCTTTTGGTACCTATGTACTGAGTTTTAGGGTGAGTCAGCTGAAGTAGAGAAAGTGCAGTGTGGACACATGCGAGTAAAAAGAACACGTGTGTATGTATCAGGAAGCAGGTTATATCTGCAGTATTTTTTTTTTTTAGTTTGCTGATGTGCTTAAGTGGCCTTCTACAGAGTGTAAAAACCTCACTGCTAGGCCACATTAAATTTTAGATACTGACATCTATCCAACAAATCCTGGAACATATGCTCGGTACCGAAAATAACCGCCATGGATGGCTTTTTTTCATACAATAGCTCAGGCTTATGGCTCTCATTCTTGCTTATTAACTGCTTACACATCACATTTTTTGTTAGTGTGAGGGATGTTGGTAATGTCCACTTACAGTCAAGTATCATATGGTAGCAACAGTTGCTAGTGAGTATTCAGTTCACAACACCTGTGTTTCTGTGCCCAGAGAGATGTCTATTTACTTCACATAGGAAGGGAACATTTGATCTTTTATCTCTTTCCCTCCTCCCCTTTCCTTCTCTCCTCCTCCTTTTTATCTCTGCTGAAATTACACATTTAGCCATTGGTTTCTTCTACAAACCTGTGATCGTTTTCAATTTTCCATGATAGTTTACCTTCATTTGCCATGAGCAGATGAATATAACTAATCACTCTAGTTTGGTGAGTCCCAAAAATAGATATTCAGAGGTTGTGAAGGGTTGTCACGTCACAAATAAGTTGTTGTTTGGTTTTTTTTTTTAAATGGTACATGTACAATTCCATATTGTTTAAATCAGTTATTGACAGTTATGTTGCTACCAGTTGTGGTCACATGTACTTGTCTCCCAGATCCCACATCTTCACATCGTGTTGTTGTATATGTTACAGAAGACACAGAATTCCTTGCATTTTTGTCTCCTAAAGTGCTAAGTGTGTGTTTAGCTTTTTGGTTACTTAATGAGTTAAAAGTTGAACTTCCATTTTCCAGACCATATCAGTGTGCTCCTGAAAACAGAAATTCGGGCCTTGAAAAAGGGTTGTTGGTGGGGGAACCAAACTGCATGTGCCTATTTTACATAAGATGTTTACATTAGCAAAATTCCTTCATCTGCTTGAGTATTGTGTAAACATGCATGTGTGGACATGTTATGTTGTAAACAATTGCTGCTAGGTTGTTCTAAGATGACAGATTGGTGGTGGCTTTGGGAATAGAGGGATTCATTGTGACCACAAAGATAAAGTTCTTCCTTCTTTTTTTTTTCTTCTTTATAGCACTGCTCAAAGAAATAGTGTAATAAGCTTTTTAATATTAAAAGAGTTTGTGCTGAGAGCAATAATTTGCAGCTAATACTAAGGCTGTATCTCTGCAGTTGATTGTCTTAACAGCATTCTGTAAGGTCTTAGATTTAAGAGTTAGAGCTGGGGAGGAAAAAAATAGTGTTGTAACAGCACAAATAGGAGCTAGACTTGCAGAAGAGATCGCTTGGGTGGTTTTGGTTGGTGGTGTGTTTGTTTGCTCACATCCAGAACCTTACTTAAGTGCTTGTCTGGACTCTTGCACAGAGTTACGCAAATGCCTATCTACTAGCAAAGCTAGTTAAGGTAACTGTTCTCCTCTTGTGTTTTCAATAAGGAGCAGATTTTACTTAGACTTTCCTTGAATAAGAAAGGATAAGCTGTGTTTTCTGTTTACTGTGTATAGTTGTGATGTTACCCAATTTTCTTTCCCACCTTCACTTTCAATTGTAGTACCACAGACCTTGGAATCAGATACTCAATCTTTACTATACAAAGGCCAACATAAGTGCAAATTGTTCACTGAGTCTGCAACAGACATAATTTTATAAACAGTTTGATTTTGAGTAATTGCTGTTTGCTACAGCATGTTAGGGGTCTTGAGCTTCTGGGGAGTTCTTCAAAACTTCAAAGGGGGCTTGGGTTGGGTTTTTTGTTTGCTTCTTTTTGTCTTACGAGGTGATCAACATCTTGCCTGCTGCAGCATTCAAATTTGATTGATGCTTAGGCTCTTCGGTTTCATTTTAAAACAAGCAAACCGAAATATTTCATTTATATTATTTCTGTGAAACTGCTAGAACAATCTAATGCTTTTCTGCTGGCCTCTTCCCTGACTTGACTGTGTTGCTGAAAGATTAAGAATTGCTTTAAGAGTGCCAGCACAAGAGAAGTGTCAAATAGGTATTTCTTTGTAATTGAGAGACACCTGATGTGAAATGATGATAACACTGTAATGCAGAGTACTTGAAAACTAGTTTTGGAGCAGCCATTGAATCTGGATGTTTTACGATCAGCAGTGTCAAGATTTTTTAGAGTTGCCAGTAGGGCTTACTGGACTTGTAATATTAACTGCATTTGATAACACCAAGGAAGCTTCAGGGGGTTGAAGGAAAGATAATGTTACAAGATATACTGGATATTGCACGTAGTTAAGGCTTTTCAGCCTTTTCTGTTTTCCACAAAATAGCTTACTAAAGATTCAGATATGGAGGAGCTGAAGGGAAGCAGGAATTTCACTCACTGAGTTAGTTAAAAATAGGTTCCTTTAAGCTGACTTGTAATTCTATGGTGAATCTCATACATTTTACAATTTAAAAATCGTACTTATTTGTGTAAGGCATTTTATTTGGCATGCTCAACTTCTCCAAGAAAAACCAGAATGACAGCATATGCAATGTCATATTGATTTTTTTATTTATTTGTGGAGGAGAGTCCCATTATAATTCTGAAGGGGGAATGGTTGCTGAGATGTGTTTTCTAGTGGTATCTTTTAGAGATTGTGTTGGCTTTAAAATGCCATGCCATTTTTAAGGATGATCTTGAGAGCAGACTTAATTGCTTCAGGTTACAAATGAGCTAGCATTAGTATAGGAGGGAAACAATTGGTAGAGGGGGGCCTAAATCACTTGATTAAATGCGAAGACTGTGGATTTTTAGCAAATGCAAATACGAACTCGAATGTATCTGAAGGGTTCTTTCCTTGTTTAGTAGCTCGAGTAGCTCGGTGCCTTTTACACTTGTGAAGCACAAGACAGTTTCCTAATCATTAGCGCGGTTGCTGCACTGGATGTTATGGGGTGTAGACTAGCCCTCTTCACCTGTGGTCTACAGACTGGGTGCTTTCTGGGTACCTACTCTAGTGAGTTTGCACTCAGCAGTTTGTGCACAGGGCCATAGTAAGTTCCATTTTAAAAAGAAAATAACTGAAAATGCCATCCAGTTCACAAAAGGTTTCAGAGATAAATAGTGGTATATTTCCCACGCATACATCCTGCTCCCCCTGTGTCTTGATTAGTAGAGCAGACTACTGCTCTACTAATGTTGTAGTGACTTTCTAGGAATGAAAGTGTTGTAGTGACTTTCTAGGAATGAAAGATGGTGCAGGATTTAAAGTAACTGTTGCCTTTGGAGTTCCACAGCAGAAACAATGTGCCTTTGGAAACCATTGACTGGAATGAGAGGAATAGGTAAAGTTCTACCATTATTGGCATGCTGTCAGACCTGCCTGTTGTAGGTTCATAAGTAGAGCTACTTGAGTGAAATATTTTATAATAGCAAAAGGGTACAAGTTTCTGAGAAGCAGTGATTCAGATGAAGAAGTGGAAGAGGGGTCAGGACACATTAGATGAGCTCCAGGTTTACATACTTAGAAAGGGCTAATAGATTGGAGCTGTTTCTGGGTGTGGAGTGTAGAACATTTGCTCTGTTTTCTGGAATTGTTGCGAAAAGCGCTAGAATGTATCAGGATTCTGCAGGCATTATCTAACACATGATTTTAATGATAAGCTGAAGGGCTCAGTAATGACTAATGGTCAGAAAATAGCCCTTATGATAAAACTTCAGCTAAATATAATTTGAAAAAGGAAGATGGGGAGGGGTAGCAATCACAGACTGACAGAAATAGATTTGATCATTGGCTTTTTGATGGAGCAAATGAAGAACAGAATCCAGTGACTGAAAGAGCCACATGAATTCATACTGAAATGATGAGTATGCTTAAATTGGAACACTTTAATGGACCATTCTGAATCCTGTTTCTTAAACTTTTAAGTTGAGACTGCTTTCCTACTCATGGTTGTGCTAGTGCAGACCAAGAACTGAATTGGGAAAGTCCAACAGTCAAGTCAAGTCTTATGCAGAATGGAAGGGAGAATCTAGCTTGACAATGTAATGCCACTTGCCAAGGAACCATTGTACCTGGTTTTCTGCCCTTTGAGCTGCTTTCTGGATGGCCACTCAAGTTGATCATGAGGCTGCTGATCAGCCTGTCTGTTCCATTTCTAGGCTGAGGTGATGATGCTGTGAGCTAACTTCAGTTCGTATTTGTGTGCTTTTTCTTCCTTGGAGGAAGAGCAGTGACAGGTTGACCAGTAATAACCAGTTTGTCAACAAACTGCTGTTTACACAGAAAATCGTTTTATTGGAGCCTTATTTTGGTAAATCGTTCTTGAGTGACTTCACTAGTTGCTTGTCTTTCATGTGAAGGCATTTGTGAGTCCAAGTTATGCAGGTCCCCTTCAGAAGCCGGCAGGAATTAAAACTGAAGGCCTGTCAGCTTATGTCTGGAGGGAGAACATTCTTCTTGTTCCAGGAAAGTATTGATAGTTCCAGGATTTTTTTAAAGTCTGATTAACTGCATTTATGATTTTTCAAGTAAAGAAACTTCTAAATGACATGTCCCAGGTTTTTTTTTGTGTAGTATATGTTTTGGGCCCACTCACTTGTCCCTGTATCTTTATCACATGTATACATGTGTGTACTTGTCCTGAAGGTATGTTACCACCTGACCTGGGATATATTTCCTTTTGGGCTCACTAGTAATTACAACTATTACTTTTTCATATCCTTACAGCTTAATGTGTTGTAGTTGGTGTTCTAGTAATTCAGTCTTCTACTCCCTTGAAATGTACATTGGATATTGGTCAGCAACAGGATTTATGTGACCAGTAATGTCATGATTCAAGTCTGGCAAGAATAATCATTCTTGCAGTACTGCTTTTCAGTGGGTGTGCTTATTTTGTTAGGTTGCAGTAGCACTTGTAGATGGGGAAGGCATTAATTAAAAGTCTAGTGAGATCAGCAAGGGCTTGGTACAATGCGGCGCTCTTACTATCAGAGATTTTCCTCTTTTTATTTTCTTCTTAAATATGCCATAGTTGTAGACTTTGGAGAAACTACTTTGAGTACTACATTACAGGCTGAGAGCGAGAGCCTGTAGAAGATGAGTCAGTTGTAAAGTTGCAGTCTTTCCAAAGCCTCTAAGTGATGGGTAATATCCATTAGCTTCTCCGGGAAGGCAGCAGCACTTTGAGCACAGATGAATGGCTGCCGAGTGCTGCTTGCCTTTAGCTCTCTTCTTCAGCTGCCATTCATCACTCAAGTGGGGTATATGTCTTTGCTGCAGAATTGCAGGCTGTGCTATCCTGTTGCACAGTTGCTAACCCACATCCTGTTGTTGGCAACCTGTGATGCATTGAAGTGATGTGCACTACGGAAAGCTGAAGCCTGGGCTGCCAGGTGATGATGCCAGTAGTCTGTAACTGTATGTATGCATCTGTAGGAAGATAACTGCTGGAGAAACTTCTCTCTGTTTTTTGCATGGTGGTGTTAAAGACCATTAAAATGTTATCTATGTACTTATAAGACCAGTATTAGATATTAGGGCTGTTGAGCTTTTTCTCTTCCTGTGCCTGTTTTTCGTGTGATGAGCTGCATTTTAGTCCTCAAGTGATGAAAATTCTACCCCAAAGTAGTGGGGAACCATCGCTTCTTTTCCACCTGCATCCTTTCCTGCTCTGTTCCTTTGAGAAGGTAAACTGTTTTGCTCAGAATTGGGATTCTTTTTCTGATGAAATAAACATTATTTTCCATCAAAACAATTACATTTCTAAAAGTCTAGCTTTTAATCCTTATTTTCAGAGCTGCTTTTTATTGCTGTTCAGAAGGTCTCTTAACTTTCTTTTCCTTGTATTCTGGGTTAATGCGGTCCCTTATGCTCTGGTATTTCAAGCTTTCACTAGGCTTGTGAACGGTTAAATCACAATAATAATGGAATTGTTTTTAATGTTGCTATTTTTAGTTACTGTGAAGTTCAAAGTCTAAAATAAAATCACTTTAGGCTGTTTTTTTTTCTCTCCTGTTTCCAGTTTGCACAGTAGTAACGCAAGCAGTAGTAAACCAATTTAAGTATCTTTACAATTGACTTTTTTCAAGTGAATACTCTCAGTGGGAGCTGTGGAGAAAATAGAAATTGCTCTTACAGTGCAGGGGGTTTTCTTGTCAGGTTGTTTATTCCTGATCCTGCATACCCTTTTTTCTTCAATATGAAGATCTAACAGATGTTATTTCAGAGTGGGGAAAAAAAAAAAAAAACCAAACCCCAAAAAACCCCCAAAACACCACCACCACCAAAAAAAACCCCAACAAAAAACCACCAAAAAAAACCACACTTACTTCCATTTCCTGATGGCTTTCTGCTTACAGAATGACAAATCCTGTGTGTATGAGTATTGTTTAAACTTCAAGAACTTTTTTAATTACTTGGTCTGGGTTCAGAACATAATGCATTTTGATTTTGATTCTTTTCAGACTATGAGAAGACAAAGAAATGAAGTTGTTGTGGAGTTGAGAAAGGTGAGATGACTTAGCATTAGTCTTACCAAAAAGGCATTTGGCTATGTTCACATTTTAGCAGAATTCAAGGGGTTTTGATACTGGCTAAAAAAAAACAAAACCAAAACCTAACCCAACTGTTGTGTGTTCTTTCAGTAGTCCACCACTAATACCATTGTTAAACTATGTATTTGTCTTTACTAATTCTGCAAAGGTACTTTGGTTTAGAAGGAAGTTCTGGTGTTACCATACTTTTACTAGAAATTTCATATTTTTTCTGCTAGAACTCCAGGATTTTATTTGCAATCTATTGAAGGAAATAATGCTTGCTTCTCCAGCTAGCTTTTAATTATAAAAGCTTAAAAAAAGGGTTATGTCTTTTCCTTTGAAAATAGGATGTTCTTACTAATCTGTAGATAGAAAGCTGTTTACTTTCCCAAAGCAGTTCAATATGCAAGTAGGAGTGGAAGAGTGAATGTATGAAGGTAACACTGTCTAGAATTGTTGGAAAACTAAAAAAGTAATCATAACTTGTTTTGTTCTACTTCTGGGATGAAAGGAAAACTGGGCCCTGGGAATTGCCTTGTCAGTGTTGACTGATGTGTGCACATGAGACTTTTGGCAAAAGTAGTTACTGCTATACATGAAGTTGAGTGAAGTATTTTTCTAGGAAGAAGTAATTTCCAAAATGTGCTTCTCTGTGTAGTCCTTTCCTACCTCTTGAAATTTTGGAAATCCCTTTGGAAATTTTGTCAGTGCCAATGAAAGCATGCTTGATTATTGTTTAAAACAAAAGCTTCTGTTCCCGTCTTAACATGCCCCACATCCCCTAAATCCAAGTTTTAAAGGTATTAAGTAAATTTTTCTCTTTAAGAACAAAAGAGATGAGCATCTTCTAAAGAAGAGAAATGTTCCTCATGAAGATATTTGTGAAGATTCTGATGTAGATGGTGACTTTAGAGTGGTAAGAATTCATTTAACTCTAAATCAGATCCTCTTTTTACATACTTAAAAGGCATTTTAAATTTCTAACTGCTTTTGTCTCTGTTTTCTAGCAAAACACTTCTTTGGAGGCAATAGTACAGGTAAAAAAAAATAATTGTTTGAATATTCTTTATTTTGTGGTGACAAATATATGAAAAGTCTAAATTCTCTTTATTTTAGAATGCTTCAAGTGACAACCAGGGTATACAGTTGAGTGCTGTGCAGGCTGCAAGGTAAGAACCCTTCCCAAATACATTGGTTTTATTCTTATTTTCTCATGCTCTTAAATTCAGAAATGTGTTCTAGCTTAACTAGAACAAGTGTGTCCTTTACTGTTTGTTGGTTTGGGTTTTTTTGAGGATTTTTTTGTTTGTTTGGGGGTTTTTTTGTGTGTGTGGGTTTGTTTTGTGTTATTTTGGTGGGGTTTTTTGTTGTGGTGGGGTTTTTTTTTTCTTTTTTTGTTGTTTGGAAACTTGAGAAATAGAACTTGACAGGAAAAATCAAAATACTGAAGTCTGAAGTAGTCAGGATTTTCATTATGTATAAATAAATGCTAAGATTTTAGTGCAGTATTTGATGGTTCTCTCGAGTAGAGTAAAATAGACAATTAGGAGGACTATAAAGTCTTTAGCTTCAAACACAAGAATTGGCATAATTCTTTTTTAAGTTTTATCATAGATCAAGCCTCTAAAACCACTTTTTGATTGAAGAGGAATTCTGTGCAGTTGTATGTGTTCCAGAAGTGATCTTAAAAAACTCTTGGGAGCTTTGCTTGCATAAATTCAGTATTTAACTGCTGTTTTATGGACTAGTGGATGTAGTAGAAATCTGTTTTGTAGCAGGAAGCTACAACTTTGCATTTGTTTACCATCTGTGGTCAAGAGGGTTCATTTATATGCAAGGGAAGTTTTCCAGATTGTAGAGAAGTTGGGTGACTTTGGAGTTACTTTGACTTTTGAGAGTTAATGTGTTTAAAACTGGCAGGTGAAAGACCAGTTTCTGTGCCCATTTCCATTGGGCAGCTTGCCTTCACTAAAAAAGTCTGATCAGCTCAGGGTAGTATCATGTAGAACATCGTATTTACTGCAGCTGCTCTAAACCAGATTAGACTAAAGAACGCTGAATTGAGCCTGACTTAAAATGAAACCAAAAATGTTTGTGTGGATTTCTTACTATTGTAAATAGTTGTTTGGGTTTGGTTTTTTAATTGAAAACTAATTTAAAATTAAAACAGTGCAGTTTACATTGTTGGAAAGGCATTAAAGTATATTTTAGAGCTGAAAACAAATGCTTCTCTGTCTTGATTGAATCTGTGCCATCCTTTGGTCTGAAGCTGGAACAGAAAAGGAAAACCTTACCTCAGTCTAACCCCTAAACACAAGAGTTAGAATATGAGCAGCAAAAAACTGATTAGAAGTGCTTAAGAAAAAGCAAAATCCAAACTAAACAAACACCACTACCTGACTCACTTCCCCAAACCTGCTTTATTCAATTCTGGTAGAAGAGTTCTCTAGCTGTTTGAGCAGGTAGTTTGTGAATAGACTTCACTATGATTTTTGTCACTGGACAAAAATCGGTGTTAAGACTCCCTAAGTACACTTGTGTTCCTTAACTTTTATAAGCTTGTAGATGTAAATTGTCTTCACTTATAAAAGGAATCTCCTTTACCTATTTAGAAGATGAAAATGCACATCTGGTTATTACAGGAGTCTTCACATCATAATCTGTGTTCAGATCTTCCCTATTGTGATTGTTTAGTTTTCCAAGGTATTTTTTTTTGCTGCTCTGGCTTTTCTTATCTCCAGTTCTCTTTCCCCTTTAAGACACCGTTGATCTTTCAGGATAAAGCAGCAGTGGAAAGCTGATTTCTAGTTATTGTGTTCTGTCATGCTTTTCATGTGTCTGTGAATCAGCTGATATATGAAGAGATGACTATATACAATCTCTGTTCCTACTGCTAGTAAAAATTTCATGCAACAGCCCAAGTTGTCTTCTCCAAGAAGCTTCCTTCTTTCTCCTTAACTCCTTTGCTGCAGAAAGGTGAAGCTAGAGGGTTTAAAAATTGAAACAAATGTGTACACCTCTGTTCTTTACAGTAGTACTTTATGAATCTTTGCTCTCTGAAATTATATCCTTAGTAAAGAAGAAACAAGTTTCTGCCTTTGCCATCAAAGCAGCCAGGATCTGTTTATCTCCCTTGTTGGGTGGAGGCTGTAGGAGGGTGTAACTGAATAATAACTCTGGTGATTTTTATTTTGCTGACTGGTAATACATCTTCAAAAGGAGTCAGTAAACATGGCAACCAAATGGGCAATGAGTGCAATGGCTTCAGTTTTTTTGATAGTTCAATAATTCAAATTTTGAGGATTAACTGTTTTCATTTAAAGCGGAGAAAACAAATCCTACTTCGTCTTTGAGAGTATGAGGCACACACTGGGGAAAGAAAGACTTCTCAGCACAGAACATAGTGCAGCACTAGAACAGTTTGGCGAGAGAGGTTATTGAATCTCTGTGCTTAGAGATTTCCAAAACTCAACTACAGGAAGCCATTACTGACCTGATCTCATGTCAGCAATAGTTCCATTTGAAGTGCAAGTTAGGACTACTAAACCTCCAGATTTCTCATTGTGTTATTTAAGTTTTGTGTTTTCTCCTTTTCTTGATCAGAAAGCTGCTTTCCAGTGATCGCAATCCACCAATTGATGACCTGATAAAATCAGGAATATTACCTATTTTAGTGCATTGTCTTGAAAGAGATGACAAGTGAGTATTTCTAAAACTTAAAATGCTTTAATTACTGCAAGAATTCTTGGTATGTAGCAGAGTGCCTCTGGCATCTGGTTTGAAAACTCATGTTACAATTTTTATTTTTTTTTTTTCCTTGTTTTGCAGTCCTTCTTTACAGTTTGAAGCTGCCTGGGCTTTGACAAACATTGCCTCTGGAACCTCTGAACAAACACAGGCTGTAGTTCAATCTAGTAAGTCAAACAGTATTTGATCATTGATAAAGCACGCACTGTAGTTCCCACAGAAATAAGAAAAATCATCTGAACGATACTATAAAGCACATCCACATGCCTGTTCCTCTCTATCTCAAGCATGTTCACCAATCCACATGTTAGGTTTGGTCCTTTCATGCGATAGCCAGGATGGTTGAAACTGAGTTGTCAATCACAGGCACGTCGCTGAAGGACCTGCCCATGAAGTCTCCTGCCAGATGTTCTACCTCTTCTCTGGCAAGCAGCATCAGTTGAAGCGCACACCTGCTTTTGTTCTTCATTTTCTCAGATTTTAAATTCAGTTGGGTTTCCTAATGGTGAGTAATGTATTCTGGAAACTGACACTATTTTAGCAGAGTTGATACCTGCTGGTTTCCAGTTTTCAAACTTAAACCCAACAGAAAACTTGAAACAAAACCTAACAAAAAACCTCCTATGGAGGCATTTCCTATCTTATTGTGAAGAGGGAGGAAAAGATGTGGACCAAGGCCAGAGGGTGCCTGACACCAAACTCTGTTCCAAGATCAAGTTGAAGAAAACACACTGGCCTTCATAGATAGAGGAATACGAAGCATGGAAAGGAATGGTTGTTGGACATGAAATCCAACTTGCCAAGCAAAGCAAATTTTCTTCTGTATCTATACATGACCTAAGTCTAAGTAGTACTTCTATTGGTAAAGCTGAACTAAGTAGAAGTGTCTCCAGGCTTTCTGAATTGAATGAGTAAAACAGCAGAGCTTCCTGAGACCCATGGAAGAGTCAAGAATACAGTAAACCAAGTTGTGGGGGTTTTTTTCCTTAAAATTTAAGGGGGTGGGGGGAAAATCCACAAAGTGTACATCACCTGAGATACCAGTAGTTTTAATGGTTAGAATTACTGAAGTATTGCAGTGCATGCTGCCAATACCATTAAACATATTGTGCTTTCAGCAATGGAAAGACACAGATTTATGCTTGGTGTTTTGTGTGTGGTTTCCCCCCTTCACCGCCGACACTCATATATTGACTTCTTTTTAGAACTGCTTGGAACTTTTATTCCATGTAGTAAGTACAGTTTCTAAGAGGTGTGCTGATGTTTGTTGGAATGTCAGTACTTGTTACGTATATTCCAAGACTGTTTTCATATTTTTTTTTCCACTTCAGAGATCAAAGATAATGTATTTTGTTGTTGTTAGTGCTAAGCAGATACAAACTTCTCACAAACTTTATAATTAGAAAAAGATAGGTCTTCATAAGAAAGTGTTTAGCACCATTTTCTCTTTTAAATGACCAGGTGTGTTTCAAAATCTTTAATTGGAAAAAATGCTGAATTTTCTACAGTGGATGTGAAGGAATTTAGGCAGGTGACTTGAGGTTAAAGGGGTATTTTGTTGTTGTTTTAATGGAATGTATGTTTTATTACTGCATTGGTTGCAAGATCAGTTCTTTGATTTTGCAAACTCCCAGTGTTAAGAACCCATTAACTTTGATATAGCTTTGGCTTCAGTATGTATATTTGCTTATAATTCTAATATTCGATTTTCCCATCCTCCTCTTCCTTTCCCTGTTGCATCCCAAGTTTTCTTGTGGAAATCTAATAAATATATAATCTGTCCCACACCTCTTATCTAGAATACTTTTTTTGTAAACCTAGCTTTTATAAATGGGTTGAAAATGAGTGCAAAATGGTTTATTTTGGTGATGATCTCTGACTTAGCTAGGTCTGCGTTTATGCACTGTATTAGCTAATTTAATAGTTATATTATATGAAAGTATGGTTTATTTCTTTTCATGATATATTTCAGTAGGAGGCTCTTCCTCGCTGTAAATCGTTTTTGCTAGAGAAGTAAGAGGTTACAGCAGACTAACTAAAAATACCAACCTCTTATGAAATATGTGATACAAAGTGAAGGAATGCTTCTTAACAGCAATTGTTACCAAATCATGTAAGCAAGCACCTTAGTGCTGGGCTAAACAAAATAAGGATCAGTTATCTAAATGTGTTGCATGTAGAATGTGTTTGAAACATTGGTTTAGCTTTAGTTCTCGATATTGGGAGTGTTCTGTCTGATACTAACGTAGGGTAGAAAAGTTGCTGCCTTGGTAACAACTGCAGAATTGTGTGTTGTATTTCGAATCCTTTTCTTACTGCTCAGTCAGTTGTCCTGTTGTTGGGTTGGTTGTTGTGCTTGGGTTTTTTTGCCACATAATGGTATTTGAAACTACTACTAATTTGAAATACTAATTACTTACCTGAAATATCTAAGTATTTGAAATCTCTTAGATAGTAAATTTCAGATTGAGTCAGAACTCAATGATATAAAAATAGACTTCACATTGAGGAGTGCATCTGTATTGGCTTTCAGGAGGCCAAGATGACTAGATTTGTGGGAACAGCTGCTGTTGCTGTACACATACCTTCATAATGGTTATCAAAGGATAGCAAATGCAGAATTGGAAATATTAGAAGTACATATTGACGTGGCACTTAGCAGTGCATCCCCATGGGCAGCAGGGCTGCTTCTGGGGCAGTTTACCATGTGTCTGCTTGTGTGTGCTCCATCAACCAAGCTTCCTTTTGGTAGAACTGCAGGTGATATTGATCACTGAAGCACTGCCTGGAGCTCTGTGCTGACAATGTATACAGCAGATCCCACAGTGGTTCAGTTTCTGTATGTGCTCAGACTAGCAGCTGGCATATACTTCACTCCTAGTAAACATGTGATGTGGGGATATCAGATGCTGTGAACTGGAGATACTGAAACAAATTTAAACCCCTTATACCTTACCAGTCAATAATGTAGATGTAGACCTACTGACTCAGTCAATTCGAATGGGTAAGGTTGGTCTTAAATGGTTACTACTTTGCAGTTGATTCTGATTGATAACTAAGCATGGAATTTCTAAATTCAATAAATAATACGTGTAACTAAATTTTGAATCCTGACAAGATTCAGTGAACTTGAGACTTGTAAACAAATGTCAGGTTATTTTAACAGATGTTTTCATAATATTCTGAAGTGTGGACTCTAAGAGAGCAGTAAAGGAGGAACTGTTATGGTGTGGTTTATTTCAGTATTATCTGAGAAGTCTTTGGTACTTAATTGAAAGGAAAATATCTCTTTGAAGAGCTAATTATGTGAACTCTTGTCTTTTAAGAGAGGTGCATTTCTTAACAACTGCATGGGTGTTTTTTTGTGTCTTTCAGATGCTGTGCCACTTTTTCTGAGACTGCTCCATTCACCGCATCAAAATGTTTGTGAACAGGCTGTGTGGGCCTTAGGAAATATCATAGGTTTGTGTGACCCCTCCCACTAAAAAAAGTTCTTTTCAGTGAACTAAGACTAAACTAGGTAGGATTTTGTGTGGTAGCTTAGATGCCCAACTATGAGAAAAAAGGCAGCTGTTAGAGTGGCAGTTACCCTGCTTATTCCTGTTTGTTGTGTATGAAGTTCTGAAATTTTGACTGAGTGTATGAACGTTGTGTTTAAATTCTAGATAAGTTGTGATCATTTGATTTTTCAGTTGATTTTTCCTCCTCTCATGCAAGTAGTAGCTTTGTGGTTTACAGCCCTGACTGCTCGCAGTGCTGGAGGACTAATACTGGTTCTGACATCCTGAGACTTCTAGTCTGATAGTTTTAGAAATGCCTAGTTCTTCTTAAGAAGCAAACCAGCAAAATCTACAGTAGTGTAACTGCCTGAAGCTGTTAGTGGTAACACATTCAGTACAAGTCAGATGCTGCTTTAAAGGCAACTGTATTGATACCTGGGCAGTGACAAAAGCATATTCAGATATGAGGAAGCCAGTATCCATTTTCAGGCAATTTTCAACTGCTCTTAGGATGTTTTAATATTGGAAGATCACCAAGTTTATAATTGGGACTATCACACTACTTGCTATCAGGACTGCCCCCCTTTTCCCTTGCCTACCACCATCTCAGCCTGTACATCTGCTATAAATTATAAATTTACCTCATTTTAGTGAGTAGTTCAGAATGCAGCAATTGGGCAGGTAGCCACAGATCCTACTGAAGCTTTATGCAAGTGTCTTTATCATAGAGGTATCTATATAGACATGTGTGTGTGTATTTATATGATTCCAGGGCCCATATTCTTTAACTTTGTATGCATGCTATATAACTGAAGTGTGGAGAAATCAGACTTTTTGAGAATGGCATGGGATGACCTTTGTATTCATAGTTCTTTGATGTCTCAAACAGGTGATGGACCCCAATGTAGAGATTATGTTATTAGTCTTGGAGTAGTGAAACCACTGCTGTCCTTCATCAGCCCATCTATTCCCATAACTTTCTTAAGAAATGTTACCTGGGTCATGGTCAACTTGTGCCGCCACAAAGATCCCCCTCCGCCAATGGAAACTATTCAGGAGGTGACTGACTTACTCACTGTTCAGTGTAACTAAACTGAAGTTGAGTATTTGTCTGCCTTAAAAATAACTGTCAGATGCTTCTTTCCCTCCTTAGATCCTTCCAGCACTCTGTGTTTTAATTCACCACACAGATGTAAATGTAAGTAATGCCACTTAAAGCCAGTTTCGTGCTCTCATAAGATTTTTTTTTAACTGAAGTATAAAGTTTGCCATAAGTAACTTTTTTCCTAAAAAAAAAAAAAAAAAGGTAAGGAAATAATCAGTGATGTTTTCTGACATTATAGCAGACTTTTTTTGGTCTCTTTTAACTGCTTATTTTTAAGTATCATTATGATTTTTGCCTAGTATTTCTGTGACTTTGCAAATGCTTATTTGCATGTACTTTCCCTGCACTTAAAAATAAAATGCAGTTTCAGTTGTATTCCTGTGAACATTCATTTACAGGTAAATACAGGATTTTTTTTTTTTGCCTAGTACTTAAGTTTGATGTAATGAAAATCAGTGTAAATGAAAGAAAAATTAGTGTCTGCTGCATATAGAAAATGTTAGCTTTAGATGTAACTTCACAGTTGTTAAATATGAACATTGGTTATTTTAATAGTGAAGAATTTAAGCTGCAGTTAGCAATTTAGCTGTTGGTTTTTTTATCTCTGTATTCTTTGGGGCTGGAATAGGTTGAACAGCAGTTACATTTAGGATTTCTGTAGAGTGGAATGTGTGAAGCTTGTAAAACAAGGTGGGGTTTTGCTGTATAGCATCAATTATGCCTTCACAATGTGAGGTTTTTTACATTTTCACGCACATTATTTTCTTGTAAGACTTGTGATATTTTGGCACTACTTACAGATAATTTTTTACTGTTAGATATTGGTAGATACAGTCTGGGCACTCTCATATCTAACGGATGCTGGCAATGAACAGATCCAGATGGTGATTGACTCTGGAATAGTCCTTCATTTGGTTCCTCTTCTCAGTCATCAAGAAGTCAAAGTGCAGGTAAGTTTGAATAACTTTAAAGAAGTGTTGCGCAAAATGTAATGCTGGAGAAAGTAGCTAGTTTCTTTTTATAGTTCATGTTGAAGTTTAAGAAGTACTTTTTCCTCTGTGAAATAGCATTTGTATAAAACTTTCATTTTTTTTTTTGAGTGTTACTGTTTAAAAGTATGTGCTCAACTAGAAAAATCTCTGATTAAAAGAACTCTCTTTAAAGAAAGCATTATGTTTCAGACTGCTGCGCTGAGAGCTGTAGGAAACATTGTCACTGGTACCGATGAACAGACACAGGTAGTTCTGAATTGTGAAGCTCTTTCACATTTTCCAGCACTTCTGACACATCCCAAAGAAAAAATTAATAAGGTAAGTAACAGTAACAATTTCACCCTGCAGCTAACTGTATTTGACCTGGCTGGTTTGGATTCCACATAATGCAGTGTGATAGAAATTCGAGTAATTGTCTACTTACACCAGGCAGAGTGCTGAAATTTTTCTTAAAGTTAACACCCATAGAAAAATCTCTCAGGAGCTGCAAACTTGTGCTTGACAAGAATATTGTTTCCTGATTCTTCTAACTGAATTTTTATGAAATCCCAGCTTTATCTTACAGTTTTGGCTGTTGACATAAAAGTTCTCGATATGTGAAATGTCACTAAATGAGCTGACTCTCTTGGAAGTGATGAAATAGAGATAATCGGATGTCTGTTTCAGTGGAGAGTGTGTGTGATAAATGGAATTTAATCCATGTCAGGCTGGGGTTGGGGTGTGGGGAATGTGTGTGCGCATGCATGTATAGAAAAGGCTTTAAATGGGGGCACTGATATTGCTGTGCTGATTCCGGAGTGCATCTGAGGCATGTTGTTAAGTTTTGGGGTGCCAATTCACAACATTGCCGATGATTAAAGCCCGAAACAAGCCCACCAGGACAAGCCTAGGCATCCTAAGTCTCTAACAGGTTCATTAATGAAAGTGATCCTGTGATCTGATCTGAGAGATGCAGTTGAATGAAATGTGAAAATTTCTGAATCTCCTGTCAGGAGAAATACTTGTCTAAAAAGTTGTCATGCCAGGCAAATTGAGAGAAGAAAAGAATTGGAGTGATGGAGGGTTTCTGGGAAGGGAGAAATTTATCAATTGCAAGATTGAAAGAAGTTGATACTTTCAATGTACTTAAAAGTGTACATGAAACTGTTTGTTATTTCTTGACTAAAGTATAAATTCCTCCTTAAAAGGGGAGTGGGGGACTCTCAGTTCTTCTTTGATATAAGAATCCAGGTGCAGTCTTTGGCTTAGTTCAAAATTTCAACTGTTGAGGACTGTGAGGGCTCACTTGGGAAAAGGTATCTTCTTTACACACTCTCCTAGCTACTGCTGGAAGGGGAGAGTCCTGGTCTTATGGACAGAGAAGAGGGGTCGTAAAGGATCATACAACTCTACAGTATTTTTGAAAAGCAAGCATTTAAGCAATAAGTCTTATGTTTTGATGCTGTGAAAGGGAAACATTATGCAGCAGGTAAAGAACACATTATCTTCTGCTATTATGTCTGGAAAACATGATGGTATCATGCATTTTAAAGCTCATCTGTCAGCTGAAAACTGCTAGAGCATTTGCTCTCAGACATGGAATCAATTATGCTCACTTGTAGCCATGTGACTTTTTTTGTCTCTGGATAATTTTTCGTTTAATCTGTGGATTTGGAGTACTTGGTTCTAACTTGGTAACAATGAAAGACTGAAGGACCTTGTGGAGTCTCCTAAGGTGAGACTGTCTGCTTTGTTGCCTGTATGCCTAGTATGTTTACTAGGAGTTCAGCTATGTACAATCAAACCAAATACAGAGCTTGTTTGATTTCAAGATTGGCTAGTGCATGAATTGCAGAACTGAAAATGCGCGTATATAAAGTCATGCCAGAGTGGAAATAAAAGGAGGTATTAATAATTTCTCTTCACATTTTTATTTTTCAGGAAGCAGTGTGGTTCCTATCTAACATCACTGCAGGAAATCAGCAGCAAGTTCAGGCAGTGATAGATGCAAACCTTGTTCCAATGATAATACATCTTCTAGATAAGGTTAGGTAACACAGAGGTTTTAGCAGTTTGTTTCCTTAATTGGGGAAAGTGGCATTGAATTCCTTCATGTTTTACATTGTGCTGTAAATGTGGTGGGCAGGGGTGGACTGTATACTTGAGCAATTTTCATATGTTGCAAGATAAAATACATTACTGCTGATGCTCATTTGTGAAGTGCTATGTGAGATGATGAGTGCCAGATGTATTGGGGAAAGGGAACAGATCAGGGGATCCTGGGTCCTTCTAAGTCTCATTTAAATTATTTTTCTTGTTCTGTAAACATTGGAGATAAAATCTTTACTCTCGTATGTGACATGTAGAGGTCTGGATAACAACACTCAGTTATTTCCCAGCATTTTCCCAAAGCTTGAAGACTTCTTCCTTAAGTGCTCAACAGTAGTATTTAGTAACTCAGTATTAACTGCATTTATCTAGTCTGAGTATTCCAAGTCAGGCTCTATGACACAAGATTATGGACTGGGCTTATTCCATCCTTTTTTTTTTTTTTTTAAAAAAAAAAAGGATGGAATCCTTCTTTTTTAAAAAAAGGATTTTTAAAAGGATTTTTTTTTTAAAAAAGGATTTTTAATCCTTTTTTTAAAAAAAAAAAAAAAAAAAAAAAAAAAAAGTAAAACAGTATAAACAAAAAAA
>JAOEHY010014783.1:1364-16884 GCA_025447955.1 Psilopsiagon aurifrons
CGCCCTCGTTCCGTATGCGGCACGGCGCCTCCTCATTGGCCGGAGCGGGGTGGCGCGCGGGGCCGGGCCCACGAGGAGCAGGGGGGGAGCGCCGCGCCGGCGCGCACCGGGGTTACTCCCGGTCACTGCCGCTTCAGGTGGGCGGGGCAGTCTGCTGGGGAGGGGCGTGGCTGGGCAGGCCCCGCCCCTGTGCCGCACCGCCCCTCTCCGCGCATGCGCGCCCGCCGCTCTGGGATCCTGGGGGTGCTGCCGTTTGGGTTGGCGAGGGGGGGTGCTGGGGTCGGTGCGGTCAGGCGTTACCCTGCCTCCTCCCACCTGCACCCCGGTGTCTTGTGGTTTATCTCTATTAAAACGCTTGTTAATTACCTCTAGTCCGCTGTCAATTTCATTACTTTGTGAGGAGCCCCCGCAGCGATGCATGTGTCGACAGTGTGAGATAGAACCATAGAACCACAGAACATTTAAAAATGGAAAAGACCCGTAAGGACCATCGAGTCCAACACCCTGCTCCTCACAGGACTATCTAACACTAAACTATGTGACTTAAGAACATCATCCAGATGCTGCTTGAACTCTTGACAGGCTTAGTGCCATGATGGCCAAGGACCACAGCCTCCATGAGGGGCCTGATTCAGTGATGCACCACCCTCTCTGTGAGGAATGTTTTCCTAATGTCCAGTATGAAGTTCCCCTGATACAGCTTAAATCCATTTCCTTCTGTATTATCACTGGTCATGAGAGATCAGCACCTTCCCCTTTGCTGCCACCCTTGAGGTGGATCTCAAAGTAGATCTTTCTCACTGTTCTCTAGACACACTCTAATAGTTTGATGCCCTTCTTGTATCAAGCTGCCCAAAACTGCACCGAGTGCAGTACAGAGTGGGGCAATCACCTCCCTTGAGCAGCTAGCAGTGCTGTGTTTGATGCACCCCAGGACATGGATGGCTGTTTTGGCTGCCAGGGCACACTCCTGATTCATATTCGACTTGCCATCAATCCAGCCCCCCAAATCTCCTTCCACAGGGCAAACGGATTCAGTCCTGAATGTTGATTTTGCCCTGGCTGCAGGAATACAGTTACCTGATCCTGGCTGGAGCCCTGGTGCATCCTAATAGGTATTCTTTTGACAGGTCTCCTGGTCAAAGTGACTTTGGTTGAGCACAGAACTTGCTGAACTCCCCCTGAGGAGCCAGCCGACTTGCCTGGGGGCCCCAGGGAGCCCGGAGGACACCAGCTGCCATGAAGGAAAGCATCAGAGCCAGCCCCTGCATCTAAGTGCCCCTACGTCCCTGCCTGCCTGCTGGGGTTAGTGCACTAAAACCCAGAGCTGCTGCAAGAACCTCGGGGTTTGAGATTGATGTTAAAATTATACACGGTTGGAGGTTTTAAATGAAGGTGTCATTAGTGGCAATTGCTGCCAAGGTTTGTGACGTGGCGCTCTGCCCAGAGAGCTGCACGTATTCAGTGCTGGCAGTCAATTCACATCGGCTGTCGTCAAAGCCGGCATCACTTTGAGCACATTTTGGTCAGCACTGCTTGAGGATAGATCCTTATTTAACAATTACCAAGGACCCCTTTTATCAGTATTGACTCAACCAGATCCTGCAAATGTCACTTCAGAATTAAATGGTTTAATTTACCAGTGTAATACAATACTGAAAGATAAAATAAATAAGCACCTGCCAAAGATAATCAATACAAAAACAAAAAATAGGAAGAAAGTTTCCAAGCCCAAAAGATTTAATTATAGCAGGTTGTGGTTGCAACCACAGTGGTGAGAGCCACCATTGCCACAAGGGTGAGGATTGTTTTGCTCTGTTCCTGCACATCAAGTGCTCCTGTCACACAGCCCTTGGGGCTGAACAGCCCAGCAATTGGAGCTGCACAGCACAAGGAAGGGGAGAGTAGGACTGTAACACTAAGGACAGTAGTCCGAACACAACCTTACCTACACATCATCAGGCTGTGAGCTACTTTGCACCATTTATGGAGCTGACTACCACACTTGGCATACATCCCACGGATAGTCCTTCCTCCTTTCCCCTCACAGATACCATGTTTGAGGGGAAGATGCACTATTTTCATCTATGATCATCTGCGGAGTGATACTCTATCTACAGAGAATATACCTACTTTTGCTAAAGCAAATTAACAGGGTACATACTTCAAAGGCCAACTAAGTCAGTCATCTCAGTTACTGCAAAAACTGCTTCCAAATGTGGAGAGCTGGAGCAGAAGACACGGCCATGGGCAGTTCTGAAAAGCAGGAAAACATTACCCACAGGAATTGCCTGAGCTAAAAGGTCACGAGCTACCCAAGCAACAGTGGTGCTGCCTGAAACACAGGTAGGAGTATGGAGACGTTATATTGAAAAAAGTGTCACTCTCACTGGAAAAAGTTAACGAGGATAAGCAGACTTGTGAGGAGAAGAAGCTTGTTTTTAGAAGATGGAAAATATAGGTATTTCTGTCGCAGGAGGGAATTCAGGCAGCTTTCTGCCAAAGGGCTTGCTTACATCGGTACAGGCAAAGTAAATTTCATAGCTATGCTGTGAATATTAGTGCAAGGAAAGGAGTCCTGGATTTGTAAGGAGCTCCGAGAAAATCCTTCACATTTCATTCAAGGCAAGCAAGGTTCAGGATAAAACTACAAGTGATCTTACATAAAGGAAGATGGCAGGTAAAGCACACAACACAGGGCTCATCTGCTCAGCATCAGATATCGTGTTGAACTCCCTATTCTTGTTTGCTCCTGGGTTAATCACCAGCAACTGAGCAGTAAAACACTTTGGCAAAAGCCTCACTTTGAGAAATGCCTGGAATCCACAACTTGAAATTCAATGTGACCCTTATTAAACTGCTAGATCTGAATTCTGCCTAGTTTTATGAGCAGGAGATTCCAAACAAACTTTAACTCCAAATACGGATTTGTTGTAAACTTTGTATTCCAGCCTTACCTTTATTACAGGGCACATCAATCAACATGCATGTTTTGAGTTTGCCTGAACTTTTAAGTTATTTGCAGTCCAAAATCTAACTGCTTAACTAGCTGTGTTGATTCCAAATACACATGGCTATTGGCTGTATCCCGAATAGTCTTCAGGGTGAATGATGACATACCATACCAGCAAGATGTTTTTTGGAAACTTGTAAGGCCTTTGGTGTTGATGTTTCCCAGTTGCTAGACTTTGTATGGAGTGGCATAACAGCCACAGCATCCAAACTAGTACTCCTTGCCTGTAATTGAGGAGTGTGCAAGCTTGTTACAGACACCAAAGCAGTTCAGGTACTTCCATTGCCCTGCAAATACCAACCGCCCAAGCCCAACAAGATCTTCCTGTGTGCAGGTCAGATATTCATCACAGAGCATTTGTTACGCCCCTAAGAGCTGTCCAGTGCATTCCACACCTGAAGATAATTCAGATAGGAGTAAGCTGTTCAAAGGATAAAAATACTTACCATCATAGAGTGGAATCATAGAATAGTTAGGGTTGGAAAGGACCGTAAGGTCCTCTAGTTCCAATGCCCCTGCCATGAGCAGGGACACCTCATACTAAACCATGTCATCCAGGGCTCCATTCAACCTATGCCCAAAGTACAGGAGCACAGCTACAGGTTGGGTGGAGAAGAGATTCAGAGCAGCCCTGCGGAGAAGGACTTGAGGGTGTTGGTTTCATGCTGTCAGGGATTTGAGTACACCTTTCTGCTCAAATATTTGCCTTAGAAGATACTGGTGTAATGTGACATTTGCACTCTAACACTTTTCTTGTATGAGTCTATGTTGGGCATCCCATAAGGGTTTCACCAAATATTTTGGTGCTTTATAATAGGCACAATAGTCACCTATAAAGTAATTGATAACCTATGTTTATAATTGGAAATTAAAACTGCACAAGACACGTATACACATACACTAGTGGCTATGGGAGACAGTGACCTTTCCTGTACAAGCTAAGCACAATGATAGGAAATGACAAGTTAAAATAGTAGCTGATTTATATTTTAAATAAAAAGGCACAATAGCACAATTAAAGGCAGGAACAAGTTGTTGTAGCACCCTAGAGCATTCAGGCAGGGAAGGAGTATCTGTGAAAACATTCACGGCTCCTACTAAGCATAGTCAAGTATTCATAAATGCTGGGGTTTGGGTTGTTTTGTTTTTTTGTTTCCAAAAGGAAAAGCTCATTAACTGTTCGCACTTTCCCTTTTAAAAAAGTCACAGGCATCCACTCAAGGGTAAAAAAACACTGCCATATGTTTTGATCAACAATGAAGAATGAATAGCAAGTAGTAAATAGTGGGGAAGATTGCAAGTGATCCTATGAAAAAACTGATTTGGAAGTACAGTCAACTGACTCATCAGGAAAGAAAGCAGTAAGCCAATGTTATACTTGGCCAATTCTAACAAATATCCAGGGAGGATTAATAAAAACAAAACCACAAGCTGCACTGAAAGCGGAGAGTCTATGAATGGGTAAATATGTGTGGAAAGTTGGCATTAATTTTTGATGAGCAGGCTACTGCCTACCAATACTTGGGGAGAAGCTGGGGGGAGGCAAAAAAAACAGTGTCACAGATATAACAGATGCGAGAGCTTTTAGCTAAAAATCCCTGGAGGGACACAAACAAAATTAAGTACTTCAGGAAGGTACATATGGTTAAACTAAAACCAAATTACCTTCTTGTGTGAAATAGCAGAGACAATTAAAGAAGGGCTTGGGAAGGACAAATCTTGTGGTCTGGATAGAGCATATTTCATTGAACGTCTTCAAACTCATGAAAAATAAATCAGCAAACTTTCTTCATGACTCATTAAATAACTGAACATTATTCTAAATTAAATTAATTTTAACTAAAAAGAAGGCAACATTTTAAAACTGCTTGCTTAGAACTTATTGTGCTTTAGCTACAAACAACCAGTTCAGCAAAGGGACTCATATCCCAGTACATTTTTAGTTAAACAAAGTGGCATTATAATGTTATGTTTCTAAAGATATCCTGGTAGTGTGACATTTTGAATGCCCTCTTAAAACATAGAGCGGGCTGAGCTATACTCCAAAAAGGCAGGGAGAGCCAGCTGGGATGCGAGCTCTGACAGCAGAAACAGCTTGTGTCCCTGAAGTGATCATTCTCAGAACTGTTAATTTTGGGGTGCTGTTTTAAAAGATGGAAAACCATTTCTAGAGCAAGCAGCATGAGGTTTCAATGCTAAATAGTCTCTGTGTACATATCAGTGCATTTGATTCATATTTATCCGTGAAGCTTTTTCTTTCCAAATAAAGGAACAAATGAATAAGGTTAAATTGGAAAGCAACAACCTGGCAACATGCCCCAAATGATTAATTATGTAGTAGAACATTTGGTAATATGGGCATGCCCAGAGCCACATTTCACAGAGAAAGATTGATGACATCAATAATAAGGTAATCAAGGATATAGTGTGAAATTTATCAGCACTTGACACAGTTCAGCTTTGTTAATGCTTGAGCAGTACTTTAAATTCCTCTCTTGTATTTTATCATACCATAGATATGTTGCCAACCTTCTGCAATATATCAGAGTGCCATTCAGGTATTAATAGTATGATATCTCACAAAACTGAGATTTCCTACTAGGGGAAAGCATGTGAATGGGTTAGGACCTGTAAAACAAGCTGCAAGGCACACTGCAAAACCGCAGCCACACTGGGAGGAATTGTGTCACCCATGGAAAAATCAGAGAAAGATATTTAAAACAGAACTTGTTTCTGCTCTTGAATTTTCTTGCTCAAAAGCTGCCTGTCATTTTCTAAGCCAGTGAAATGATATAGTGAAACCGACAGCAGCAAAGGTAGCCAGGAGGAATCAAAAGCATCAAACAATGAACAGTGACAAGTCTGGAAAAAAGGTGATCCCTATGCACTCCAAAGATAGTGATGTCCTGAGCAAACACTACCTTACAATAAGATTGAATCACAGAATCACAGAATGGTTGGGTCTGGAGAGGACCTCTAGATATCATCTAGTCCACCGCATTACCAAAGCAGGTTCACCTAAAACAAGTTGCACAGTCATGTCTAGGCAGGTTTTGAATATCTCCAGAGAAGAATTTGCCACCACCTCTCTGGGGAGCCTATACCAGTGTCACTCTCAAACTAAAGTTCTTTCTCATATTCAGATGGAACTTCTGGCATTTCAGTTTGTGCCCATTGCGCCTAATCACGTCAGTGGGAAACACTGAAAAGAGTCTGGCCCCATCCTCTTGATACCCACCCTTAAGATATTTGTATACATTGATAAGATCCTCTCTCAGTCATCTCTTCTCCAGGCTAAACAGGCCCAGCTGTCCCAGCCTTCCTCACAAGAGAGATACTCCAGTACCCTAAACATCTCTCTAGCCGTCCACTGGACTCTCTCCAGTAACGCCTTGTCTTTCTTGACCTGGGCAGCCCAGTACTCCAGATGTGGCCTCGCCAGGGCAGAGTAGAGGTGGAAGATCACCTCTCTCTGCCTGCTGGCCACAGTCCTCCTGATGCACTCCAGGATACCATTGGCCTTCTTGGCCGCAAGGGCACACTGCTGGCTCATGGACAGCGTATTGTCCACCAGGATCCCAGGTTCTTCTCCACAGAGGTGCTTTCCGGCAGGTCAGTCACCAATCTTGAGCTTGGAGGAAGTGATGATTGAATATTAACTAGCTCTCTTAGACCTTGCTGCATTCTAGGCCCCTAACCTGTGGGGTTTCTCATAATTGTCCTTGAAGAGGCCAAAGCTCATGCTCCTGAAATCCAGGGGTTTAATCATACTCCTTGCACTGTTTCCCCGTGAAGGATCTGAAACCCCATCATGGTCACTAAAACCAAGGCTGCCCCCAGCGTTCACTTCCCTAACCAGTCCTTCTCTGTTAATACAAGGTCCAGCAGCATACCTCTCCTTCTTGGCGCTTCCACCACCTGTGTCAAGAAGTTACCATCAGTACTTTGCAGGAAACTCCTGGACTTTGTGTGCTTACCTGTGTTCTCTTTCCAGCAGATATCAAAGTGGTTGAAGTCCCTCATGAGAACCAGGTCCTGTAATTGTAAGGCTTCTTACAGATAGATGTCTGTAGAAGGCCATAACTGACTTCCTCTTCCTGATCTTCCTATAGTAAACACTGACAACAGTATCACCCACATTAGCCTGTCCACTAATTCTTACCCATAAGTTCTCAACTCATTCTTCGGCCATCCCTAGGCAGAGATCAGTACATTCCAGTTATTCTCTCACATAAAGAGCAACTCCACCATCTTGCCTTGCTGACGTGCCTTTCCTAAAAAGTACACAGCCGTCCGTGACAGCATTCCAGTTACTTGAGCTGTCTCTGTAACTGCAGTCATCAAATAGACCATAAAAGCAACTAAGCCCAGGTCCAAGTCCAAGTCCATGTCTAAGGCCTTGAGCATGCTACAGCCCAGTTACCAACCCAGTTAACAACACCAGCCTTGGCTCTCTTAGACACAGCACAGATTTCAGATTGCTTCTTCATCAAAGCAGCACTGGTTGCAAAGCCCTTTTGCTTTTGCAGACCGCTATAGTAAGACTCACCAGGTTTGTCTGGATAACTCTGTGTCTGCCTGGTATTTGAGAAGGAGAAAAGCCACTTTTCAGGACAGGCTTGCTTTTCTTGCAATCCTGAATAAACAAACACCATAAAGAAGTACTGTTACAGATTGAGCTGGTAGTTATAAACCGTATAATGCAGCAGTGAGTGGCTAAAACAATCCTTTCCTGCTTTGCTGCTGTAGCAGGTGAAGGTTGTAAAGGCTTCTGGTAGTTTGCTTTTATTTAATGGGTTTTGTTTAGACAACTACTGTGCAATGTTTTCATAAACCAGAACCATTTTACTGTCTAAGACTTCAACCAGGAAACAAACATGGCCAAGGGTTTCCAAAACAAGCTTAAATTCAGGCTCTTGTGCAAGTCAGATGAGGTTATTTGAGAAAACTGATGTGAACTACAAAGTGTTTGGCAGTTTGGGAAACACCATGACTTCAGTAGGTATCTGAATGCACCAAAAACACACTCTAGAAAAACAGTCCCCATTTATCCTGTCTCCTACTCAAACTGCATTCATGGAAGAACTACTACCTTATATTTGCAGTGTGCTATGCTGTTTTGAGAGGGTCTAAGTCTGTTCAACAATTTCATTAAACAAATCACTACTACTCCATCATAGCTGTACAACATTATCTCCAATATTTCAATCTGAGAATCCTAACCAGCTGGAAAAGTTCCAAGCTGGGAAGCAGAAAGAGTTTGAGTGAATGCATTTGCTTTATCTGGAATGTTAGGTGGAGATAAATAACAAAGATGCTTCAGAGCAGACCCAACTTCAGACAAAGTTGTGCTTACGTGTAACAGCACTGAATTAATTCATACTGAACTTGGTTATACTGGACATTAATATAAAATTATAATGGTAGGAAGTGAAAGGGTTTAGAGTCCTGCCTAAGCTATGAAGAAAGCTGTGAAATCCTTCGAGCCATGGGTGCATACACTGCAGGTTCATCAGATGAACCTCTAACTACAGACAAGTTATTCCTAGAAAAATAAAGGTGAATTATGTATAGGAATAGGCAGTTGGGATGTGTAAGGGCAGAAAGTATAGTATACATTTTGAAAAAGAAAGCTATTGCAGGAAGCTCCAGGTCTGGTGTGCAAAATCAAGTGTTTTGTGACGCACAGATACCAAGGTGCTGTTGATCAATACACTCAGAGACTGACTATTCAAACTGCATTAAATTGATTATGAATCCGGGGTTGTTTGAATCCTAACACCTGCATCTGATTTCATTTTGGCATAACAAAATGATCGTTTTAATACTCATGAAATTTAGTCCTTAAAACTTAAGTTCATTGAACACACCTGGATTTACTTTGTAATGCAGTACAGCAATGCTTCAATAGTGTGAAACGTCAAAAGAATGGCTTTCAGTATGCTTTGTATGGGAAGGAACTACTTCTTTCTCCCTGCCAGAAATTTGAAAGGAAGCCATCCTACTGATCTCACTAAGCTCAACTAGGAAATCCTTCAAAAAGTAAGCGACATAGCAGAGATGTCCAATTTTGCAGGTTGTGCTGATCCCTACCAGGCTGTCTGCTGCTTGACACCTATAAGGCAATGGTCTGTTGAATTTAGTACAGTTTGTCCATCACCCTTCTGCAGGGCACTTTGAAGACACTGTAGCGATGCAGCAGAGGAGTAGTAGACCTGAGACATGCTGGTAGCAGATGGGAAGGGGGAAAAATTACCTGTTTCCTTAAAGCCCCATTTATGACAATTGTATATGTGTAAAACCAGCGGTTATTCAGGGGCTTATATATCCATGGGTTCTTTTGGGCAATGCTGAGCAGAATGTCAGATCTGCTCAATTTCATATTTAGGTTTTCCTTACTGATTCCATCCGACAATCCATGCAACCTACTGCTGAAGAGAGCCTTTGCTTTTCAAGTTACTCCTCAGTAATGCTAAGAGGAGCTTTATTTAATTCTGACTGATGGACATACCTCTTTGCTTTGTGACAGTTACTTAGCGATTGAAAAGCTGGTACCTGAAAACAGCATGAAAATACATTTTTTTTTTCTAGCAGCTAGGTTTTATATGCTTAATAAATTAATTACATGCTATATAAGGTATTTGCAGAATTCAGTAATTTAATAATAGCAATTGCAAACCTCAATACTTTTTAAGACTCTCCCACTGCAATACTAGAGAAAGGGATCATTGGTTATAAAAACAAAGAAAAATAAATTTTACATCGAATATTAATATACTTATATGCACTAACATTCTATTCTATACTATGAAAGTTTATCAGAAAGCGTAGAGAAAGTATATACAACTGAGCACTCACAGTAACAAGCAAAATCAGGAAATATACAGGGAATAAAAAGAAAATATGCAGATAACAAAGGCAGGAGGATTTAAGATAAAGGTCTCATTCAAGAATTCATAGCTAAAGGTGCAGTAGTAGAGGTATGATTTTATAATCCTCCTACATTATTATGAAGTAAATTATTATGAAGTCAATCTATGAAGGCATAAATAACTGAAGACTTTGTAATTACTTTGATGATTAAAGCAGTACAAGACTCTGAGTTTAGATATAGGGTGGTCTGGGTTTAGAGAAAATAAGGCAGTGATATCTGGGAGCACATAGAGCATTCATCCTCGTCTGACACAGGAAAGGTCTAAGGATTAGAAGGATTAAGATTAAGTAAAACAGTTCGTGTGTGAGGAAAACTACAACCAACACTTGCTTAACAACACAGAAAGAGGACATCTGCATGTCGTGATCTGCATCACTGCAAAATGTTTGCTTCATCGGTTAATGAATCATACACGTGTTCTTCAAACACTGCATTCTATACCTCTTCACTCTTCTAATATTTCAAAGACATGAGCGCTTCTAAGAAATGAAAGTAGAATATATGCAAATGTGCATGAAAGTTAGAAACAACAAGTACTTTGTGTGTGCAGTAAATATGTTTTAAGGGATTGTTCCCCTAAAGCTTTACCTTAGGAAACCAAAACTCGCTTACATTTCATAACACAATAATTCAAAGAAGTCTAAAGTCCTGAAAGCATGGTCCAGCTTAAATGCGAGCAGTATTTCCTCCTGAATATTGTGTGCCTGACTTCCCTAGAGACAACCCACACCAAGAAGTTCTAACCCCATTACATTAACCAAATATCCATTACCTTTGGAAAGAAGAGCGCGATTTTATCCTCTGAACCTAAAGACTCACAAAATACCTTTGGAGCTGGTCTTTGCTAGCCAGTTAAGTTACTACGCCAATATGCTCAGTACTCAGTGCAGACAAGGGCCATTGCATTCTGTGCAACCAGCTGCCAGCCAACAGCACCTTAGTATAGGCATTCACAGAGACCCCATCTAAACAAGAGTCCACATGCTTTTAATACATAAAGCTTTCATACTTACCCAGCTTGGGAAAAACTGAACTTACTTTAGCTAGTGATCACCCAGTTGCTCACTAGTAGTAAATTGTATCTGCACTTTGCTTAGTGTTATTTGGATTGTTTTTAAAGGCATTTGGTCTCATTTGTTTCCCTAGTTGAGACAAAAGCCTGGCATTTTAAATCATAGTCATTAGCACAGCTCACCAAGGTCATGTTCTCACATAACCTGTTTTGCTCTCAGTTCTGAGAGCTCAGTTGCATTTGCTGAGTCAGCTCCATTTTCTTCCAGAATAGGCTGTTAACACAGGCAACAGCATTATTTTTGCCTGTAGCAAATTATTGCTGTTTGCCATGGGAGGGTTTGTCAATAATGGCTTCTTATGTAAACAAGTAGAAATGCAGGATGTTTTCTGGAGGCCTAAATTAAAGTCTTGTTACAATCATAAAAATATTCATTAATGTAAAATCTTGGACCTAATAAATATTGAATCATAACACACTTCAGTTTCTATTTCATCTTTTATGTTAAAGTAATAAGAGCAATAGTTATATAGTATGTTGATGTTAGAACGCCAGAGGGCTGGTTTAGTGTACAGTATCAGAGAAAAGTAGAGCACTATTTTTTCAAGATTTGAAACTAGACTACTCTGGTGATGCTGTAATTACAGTGATGTGAATGTACTAATGAATAATGAATGTGGTTGCTGAAAGTATATAGTGGAATATCTAATCAATGTGTGAAATCTGGATGCCTTTAGGATATGATCAGCTGGAGCTGCCATTAGGTGTCATTTGCTTGCTCCTACAGGGGCGAGGAAAGCATGATACGAACTGCTGAGTACTAAAAGTTTGTATTAGTTCTGTTTAGAAGTAATGTTTATTAAGAAACTGAATTTTAAAAGCTTTAAACTGTCCTTATTACCTCGTTATTTTTCTTGTGCAAGGGATACCAGATTTTATAGCAATACGAAGTTTCCTCTGATTATCTCAAAGAACAAAACTCCTGGAAAAAATAATAGTAAACTGATCTATCTTTAGTTCTTTCTTTAGCAGTTTTCAACACCAATTCATGAAGTCCATACTTCCGCATTACTCCATCCATCTCCTCCTCACTACAGCACAGAAGGTAATGATCAACATCATAGTCATCATGTTATGAAAAGAGCAGTCATTTTGTAAGTGAGAAAAAAATCCAGCTTGCAGTTTGATTTTAGAAATTCATTAGTAATATTGTGCAAATATAAAAAGAACCATGCCCTGTGGAACAGATTACACCCCATCACCCTTTTTTAATAGTTTGATATTATATTTAGTAATATTTTTTGCTTGGAGGAATACTGAATATGCATGCTCTTAATTCTAAGGCATGAAATGATCTCCCTATCAGCCGAAAAGCGCCTCTCCCAAAGCGCTTCTAGTCCTCGCAGTCAGCCTTGGGGAGCCTCTCATTTTCCTACATTCGATTTACATGAGTCAAATACTAAAGAAAAGCTAGTCTTCATCTAAAAAAACCCCATACAATAAGGACAACCCAGCAAATAAAGACATCAATGCTTTTATGAACAAAGCCTGACAGGTTCTGAATCCAGAATGCAAAGGATGCAGGCAACACTTATTGACTTCACAACCCAGTCCTCAATTCAGGAAATATATATGCTCTGATATCGTGGGAACTGGCTAACGTACATCCCAAAGAAGTCATGTTTGAAGCTGTGGAGCAGCCCAGCTGTGCCCAGCTGGGAACACAGGCCAGAGAACTGACACTGACATTTCAAGAAGATGTTATATTTCAATGACAGCTCTTTTCAAGGGGCACAACAGAGCTGGTGCTAGGGAAGGAGAGGCCAACACACCTCTTAAACTAAACTTTTCGCTCCCCTGAAAATTCTGACTTTTCCCCTTCCTGCAAGAAGTGTAGCTCTCATGTACAACTTTATCTGGAGTGACTGTTGCCAGGACACAACCCACATGCTGCAACTCAGCTGCTGTAACCCCTGCTCTCCACCGCCTTTGCCCTTTGTCTTTGTCTTTATTGCTTGTTGTGGTATGTGGAATGCAGCCCTTGATCTTACAGCAGATGCACTAGACTACGATCAAAGTTTGAAGGCTGGCAAATTAGCATGGGAGACTCCAGCCACAAAGGAAAATGCCCTTTCATACTTGAAGAACAACATGCATGCTTCTGCTGCCATGTAACTAAAAACATAGTTATGTTTAGGCACATGATGGTGAGTAACAAGGGTACAGATTACTAGCTCTTGAGAGCATGGAGATGTATTCACACCATCCACAACGCTGATGGTGCTAGGATTCATCACTGGCTTTTAGTGACACCTCCCCCACGTGCTTTTATTTTTCCATTATGAGCTGAAATTTCAAACTGTGACAGTAAGAGGTAGTTATGGATGTCCTGAGCTGACAAACAAGTGCTTATCCACAGAAAGATGGGTATTTGGAAGTTAATGAATCTGTGCCTCATGTGGTAGCACTAACTGTAGTAATAGCCCTTGTTCATGGCAGGTTTATTGGTCACCTCTGAATATCTGTAGTCCCTTCCCCTCAGCTTGGCTACCCATTGGGCATTTGCACTGAAATGAGATAGGGAGGGGGCATAAAACCAAGCCCAGTTCTCCAGCTCTTGGTGGCTCAGAGCAGCTCTTGCTGCTGGTATTCATTCAGTCCCTTAATGGGTAGTGGAAAAGACAGGTTAGTGAGCCTTTGGTGTCATTCTCAGTGATAATTCTGGGACTTGCAGCAGTGTTGGCGGGAGAACAGTTCTCACTGAGATCAGTGGAGGCAGTGCTGCTCCTCAAAGCCAGTTATTTAAAGTCACATCTAAACAAGGAATTATCAGCTTAAGATCAGCCTTTTGCCCCTGCAGCAGGATCACTTAGATGCAACACTTGGCAAGTAAAATGCAGAATTACATGTCTTGAGCCAGACTCCTGTTGGCTTTGGTGGGTGTTGGCTTCTGCTGAACTGAGGAATTCAAAGCCTGGCCCTAGGTATGTGGATAAATACCTAGGAGGATGACATGCCCTTTGAGCCTGTTTGCATAGCTCAATACCATCCACGGAGGCACAGCAGCCTCATTGCAGACACTATTCAGCATGCTAATTGCTAGCATCCTTGCTGGCAGCAGAGTAGATGACTCCACACCATTTCTTGTACCACCTGCCTGGCACCTCCTGTCTTCTGTTGGTAGTTATTTGCTTCTCTCTAGCTGAACCCTCGAGCAAAAATAAATGCACCACCAAAAGCTACCACCCTGTCCCATCCATGCTCATTTTCCTCTTTACTGTCCGTACCCTGCATTTTCAGTGAGCATTTGCTGCTCCAGCCATCATGGTTTTAGTAGCAGCCTATCTGCACCAGCAGTTCACATCAGGTACACTGTTGTAATCCAAGCAGAGGTTAATAAACCATTGCAGAGAAGACCTTAGGAACATGAAGAGGCTTGCAATGAGGAAAACAAAACAAAACTGCTCTCAACGCATGTGTGTTTGGCTTTTTTATTTCTACGAAGCTCCTTTATGGATGTTTTTTTTAATCCATCACCATGTCACCTATACAGTCTTATTCCCCATTAAATAAGAAGACTTACATACCAAAACAAAAAGACATACTGTATTTGTCAACAACCAGATCCCAACATCTTTATTTTTGCCAGGCCCAGCTCAGGAAACCTCCTGCTGGGATGAACAGCTAAGAATCTCAGCAGACATTAATGTTGGAGATACCACCAGACAGTGACTGCTGGCTCCAAAGTGAAGCCATGCCTTCCCTTTCTTACCACCAAATTTAAAAAGTATGGGTAAAACCCCTTCCCCCACAAATGAGAGCATTTCTATTGACATCAGTTGTGGGAAGACTTCACTCTAAACACAAATACCTCTGGAGTTCCAGCGCGTGCAGATCCAGGGGTGATGCTCATGTCTTATTGACATCCATGATGTTGCTCCTCAGCTTCCTTGCACCTCTACTGGCCCACATCTAAGGCTGTGATGCACCAAGCTTCTCCTTTGACAAGGGGTGCTCAGCTGAAGCCCCCTTCCCAGCTGCTGTGCCCTCAGCCCTGCTTAACCCCTCAGCTCACTCTGGGTATGCCCATCCTCTTGGCCAGATTTCTGAGATTATTCAGTTTACGAAATAAACCAAATGGAACTTCCTCCCTGGGGAGAGGTGTGAGCAACCCGTCAGCAGCAAGAATACCTGCAGCCTGCCATCACACCCTGAGAACGTCATTACCTCACATCCCATGTAATTAAGGCTGCAATTTAGTCTTGCTGAGTTCATTTGGTCAGTCCTCATTCATGTGCTTGTATTGGAGGGGAATGATCTGAAAGCAGCTGAAATCACAGCATTCAACTACACATGGGCTTCTACGTATAGAATCAGGCTTCAGATTTGCACTCTCCAAACTTAAAGCCAGAAAACTCCCATCCAGACTCCTCTCTAGTTCTTTGTGCCTTTTTCTTCAGTTGCAAAGCAGGTCAAGGGAGGTAATCCTGCCCCTCTACTCTGCTCTTGTGAGACCTCACTTGGAGTATTGTGTGCAGTTCTGGTGTCCTCAACATAAAAA
>JAOEHY010014784.1:0-46785 GCA_025447955.1 Psilopsiagon aurifrons
GGCGCGGCGGCATGGCAGCGCGGAGAGGTGCAGGGCAGCGCGCACCCCCGGCTGCCGGGGCGGCTGTGGCGCCCCCGCTGGTCCGCGCTCCGCTCTGCGCCGGGCGGAGGGCACGGCTCGGCCCCGGGGAGGAGGAGGAGGAGGAGGAGGAGGAAGAGGAGGGAGGAGAAGCGCGGCCCCGCTCCGCTCACCGGTCCTCCCCTCCCTCCCCCGCCAGCGGCACCTAAAATGGCGGCCGCGTCCCCCCGCGCCCGTTCGCAGGCGGGGGAGGGAGCGAACCAACGCGCGCGGGGGATGCGGGAGAGCTCATGTGCGCTGCGGGGAGGGGACGGGGGGGGGGGAGCGGGACAGCGCCGCCTGCTGGCGGCCGGGGTCCGGCCCCGCAACCTGCGCCGGCAGCGCGCGGGTTTTGGGGGGGTTTCGTGGGGTTTTGGGTTCATTTGCTGCAGTTGAACCTCCCCCGCTGCAGCTGCGGGCGGTCGGGAGCCAGGGATGAGGCGGTGGTCGAGCAAAGGTTCATTAAACCCCCAGCGTCTCAGAAAGATCAAATCTCACAGAGCCGTTTCAATGCGATCACCCATGTCTTCGGCAAAAAGCTGGTTTTTAACCCAATCCAACACCGATGCCACGTCCATCATATGCCAGCCCTGCACGGGGAGCGGGATGCACAGCCAAAGGTCATCTGCTGGGCTCTAAACCACTCCGGGACAGCTCAAACCGCCAACGCCTGCCTGCACCAAGCACTATGAAACGCATCAGTGCTTTCTTGCAGTGTTGTCAAAGGTCTAAAACGGTAATGCTGTGCAGATGTGCCCGCTTCAAAGATACACACACCTTAGAGCACCTTCATGGCTCTCCCAGCTGGCGCTTGTAGACCCAAATGGTGCTCCTGCTGCAGGGAAGGTCCTGGGACGCAGCATTAACCCTGCCCAAAGGGAGGAATAGCGGTGCTCTCGGTTCAGGCAAATACTCTGCAGAGTGAGAAACCTTTTTGAGTGTAGTTTTACTGACTTTTATCAAGCAAAAGCCTATTAGTTCTGCTTGGAAAAATCTCACAAGTCCTATCTAAATCAATAAGTTTCATATGAATAATTAAGTTGTGCAGAACCTATAACAAAAACTTTGGTCAAAAACTTCGATTAGAAAATGATTTGATAGAAGATGATCCGAGTTTTGACAACTAAAATGCAACCAACTTATTTTATAATTAGATACGACTACTCATGCTTTGTACCTATTAGCCATTCCCCTCCCACAGGGAAATAAAAATAAAGTCCATAACGTTCAAGATCCCTGAGCTGTGTTATTTCTTTATTTCAAAACACTATGCAATTTAAATGCCAAGATGGATCTGTTCTGGAAAAACCTCCTCCTCCCTCCTGCCCAAGGCAAGCCCAATGCTGTTACCTGACCTTGCCTGCCAACCGTTTGCCCCTACCCAAAGGGAGAAACCAGCGTATTCACTGCCCTCGATGAGGCACTGAGGTCTCAGTTGGCAGAAACTGGTCTATGGCATTTGGATATCCAATGGCAAGCTGTTCTGCCCACCCATCCTCAAGCCCAACCAGCTTTACTTGCTGTTTCTTAAGCATATTGGTTAATATGAGTGTGTGCAGAGTGAAAAAAAAAGGAATTTGAAGAGAAACAATGCAATGAACAACACTGTAGTTATTATCCCGCGCTGTGGATAACCTTAACCAAGTTACTCCACATTTACTCCTCTGACTGTGCTGTAGGCCACCTCTATCAAAAGCTAAGATGTATTTCTGTTTTTAAACAAAGCCTCAGTCTAAACCCCCTTGATTTTTCAGGCTGTCTAACATATGCTGGATGGCAGATCATGTCAGAAGAAGCCTGTAGCCCATCTGTTGCCAGCTAGCTGAGTCTTTACATTCTGCCAACTTAGCTTCAGCTGACAGTATGCTACATTAGGTATTTTTCTTTTGTATGGAGAGTAGTAGGGCTGTCCAGCACATTATGACTCTCAAACTTAATACATGAGTAAGAACCTGCCCATTAATAAAGTTTTGCAAGGCAATACATCATCGGTTGAAAGAAGAACATGAATACATGATGTTATACAAATTTATTTGCCCAAATACTGGATTTTGATGAGGAATATAACTGTGTACAGAGCTTGAATATAATATAAAAGTATCTGAAGAGGGCTTGTAAGTCAGCGGCCAGCTCACATGCAAATATATTCATATATACTCTAAAACACTTTCTGTAAAATAACTTATTACCTTTAAACTGAAGAACAATCTGGGTTCATGAAGCGTTGCTGAAAAGACAGTTTAAAGAGCAAAATCTGCTCTGCAGTCCACTTGGGCTGTGTCATGCATTGCAGCAGGGGAAAGCACGCTACCATCAACTCATTAAGAAGGGGTCTTCAGTGACAGCATCTCCACTCCTTTAAATAATTCTGATTCTGCAGAATTAGGAAGGAGAGACATTTTTAAATGAAGCAGTGCTATGTCCAGGTAAACCTTATTTGTTGTACAATCACACTACCAGCTCAGATGAACTAATCAGCTGAATCAGTGAAGATGAAACCGAGAAATTTCCAAGGAAGGAAAAGGCACTGATTGCATTTCACTCTCTAAGCAAAACTCCTCCGACTCAGTTGTGACTAAGGCACTGATTCAGTAAAGCCAAGAATTAGCCTGTATTTTAAGATCAGTTGGATGACTTTGTTTAGTTAGATGACTAAGTGGTTTGAACGCGCAGTTTCCTAGTTGAGGATATAGATATTATGGATACTCCACTGGTGGTGGAGATATCAAAATGCAATTCTGATCCATAGCACACTGATGCTCCATTGGCATTTACTCTAAAAGTACGACAAATCCAACATCCTCTCAAATACCTTTTGTTTCACTAAGCTAAATCTAATTTAAACAGCCCAGTGCAAGACCTGCCATGCCAGTGCAGTTTGCTGTTAAACAATAGCTATCCTGTTTGCCAAAGGTAACTGTATTTCACAAGTTGACAGAGATACTAGCTTTATATGAAATGCCACATGCCATTATCGCAGAGAAACTCAGAGAAGCAACTTCAGCACCTTCATTTTTCCCACTTATCTCCCTCCTACTCTCTGACCTGCTTCTCAAGCTCAAAAAATTCCCAACAAAAAAAAAACCCAGCATTGATTTGTATTTTATTGGTAAGCAACAAAACTGGAACAAATGGCTCCTGGCAGAACATGTTTTCCGTTACAGCTGAAAACCTATTGGACTGATGTCCTTGAAACGCACAGTGTGACTAATGCCCAGCTTGCAAGGACCCAGGAGAACACATTTATTGCACTTGTCAGAATGGAGCTGAGCAGCCAGAAATTAAAAGATAAGGTGATAGGTGAAAATGAATGCCTTTGCTTGCTACTTAAAGGAAGCCAGTCCATACCATAAATACAGAGATAAGCAAGACGTGCTCTGTTCAGTCACAGCAGATCTGGATCTGACTGTTAGAGCTCAGGATCATGAGGGATTCTGGATACATGTGGGCTATGCACCGTTGCTTCTAGACATTAGATTTTGGCCCTTGTTCAAAAGGGGAAGCATGGGGAAAGGGTCTAGAACTCAAATAGTCTAGAATTAGGTTCAGAAAATGGCCCAGTCTTTAAATGAAGAGGCTAGAACTGGTTGTGGGCTTATTTTCACCTCAGTACAATTAATGGCTGCACACTAGTTTGTTCACAGATTATGACGGCTTTTAATGGGAAGATAGAACTCAGAACCTAGCTTTATCTCCTCCACTGAGCATTTGGTTTATCACAGCTGCCCTGAAACCACTTCTGAAAGGAAACCAATTGCCATAGAGACTATGCAGTAAGTAAGCTCGTGAGAGAGCTGCATGCACAGCCAAGCAAAATATTAGATGAAGGCAACAACAGACCAGTTTCTGAGGAGCTGTATTACAGCCCCACTCCAGCTCCTCCCATTCCCACTCGAGAAAGCAATAGGAGAATCCCCAAGTATTTGGGGAATTTAAATTGGAGTATTTTTTGCTTCTGATATGGCTTTATCTGTCTAAGCCAAGCAGGAAGAATGCACAATAACGACACTAAGAAACAGATAATTCAAGGTGAAGATAAAAAGTTAATCCTGCACAATGAGATCTATGAAACCAGAGTACTCTTGTAAGGCAACAGGCAGAACTGGCGTCTATTGGGTCATTCAGAGGAAAACTCCACAACAAAACGCTACAGCAATGTGACAGCTTGAAGAGAAAACATACGTAGATGATCTGTTACATCTTCTCTAGCATTGCTGTCCTTAATATACACAGCTGCAATCATTTGAATGCAAAGAAGCATAAAATTCATGTGTTTTTAGATTCAGTGGATGAAGATTTTTGGTTTTAATGCTTTGGAACCTGACTGCATATATTAAGAGGAGAAGGAATTAGAGGACTGGTTTTCCCCACACTTGAAAATTTCCAGAGCTGCTTTGATCATGTGTGAGAATTGATTTAGGGGATGCAAATGAAGGCCTTGGCAATCTGAAGAAGAAAATCTTCTCCCTTGACATTTCTGAGTGTTCAGAGAATTCTGAACAAGCTATTGAAGTACAGGTTCATCGGAGAGACAATCAGAAATAAGAAATAAGCAAAGTAGTGCATAAAACCAACTAGGTATCTCACAAGAAAACTAGCAGCATTAGCAATCTACCTTGTTTAATCCTTTTCCCCCCCCTTTTTAGACTCACCTTCTATTGCAAAATATGCATCTAGAAACATGAAAGCGACGAAGGAAAGATGTAAGGTTTGCCTTACAAAGAGCCTGAATATTCTGCAGCATCATTATAATATTTTACAACTCATTAGCACCTTCCATCCGAGGATCTCCAAGAATGTCACAAGCTTTAATGAATGCACTCTCACAATAGTTCTGTAAAGGAAAAAGGCAGGTGCCTCGATATTGTGATGACAGGTACCTGACAATTGAATAAGACAGAATTTCTTGGCTTTTCATTTGCATATTTAGGAAAGCAGGGCACAAAAGGTTGGAAAAATCAAGTACTGCAATACCCTGAAATACCTTGAATTAACAAATACTGTAATACTTGGAATACCATCAAGAGATGGGCTTTCAAGTGCTTACTTAAAAGTAATACTTAAGGACCTCAGTAAAAGTTAGGCTTTATTAATGCAAGTGTTTGCATCTAATACCACAATGGCTATTTTAAGATGTGTTTTAAGTGGAGTCTGAATGAACCTGGACCTGTTTCTTAAAAAGTCATTTTCTTATTTGAAGGAGTACTGAGGTCTCCTTGAGACCGGTGAGCCTCAGAAAAGCATTAAATAAATTACTTGTAAAGCTTAGTAAGAGACCACTTACTAGAGGGGGAGAGTACAGAAAGTGAAACAAGACAAAGAGGGGGAGAGTACAGAAAGTGAAACAGCATCGGGTGTTCCTTCCCTAACTCAATAAAATGAGAATTGCAGTCAGGTGCTCTGGATGGGCCTTTCTACAATGTGTCCACAAAAACTAAAACAAAGAACTCCAGTGGTTCTGCGTTGTTTCTTCATGTTTTGTACTAACTTATTCTCAAGAGCCAGCATAGTGGACCATGCCCACACGTTAAGAATTGCTTTAACTCCCTAATTAATATAGCAAACTGAACTAGTGATTTAAGCTGGGGATGAAAAAGGGGGGAAAGAGAAAGGTGAAGAATTACAGATTTTCTTTCCAGTTCTACCACAGATGCTCCTTTGGGTCAGTGACTAGCCCCTACCCTAACTATTTCTCTATCCAACAACATAATACCATAACATACCATGTATAAAAGGATGGATAAGCCAACTCAAATATCCAGTGAACATCTGGTCATACAATGAAGTTTTCCTCTTCTCTCTGCCTGCCTTCCTGCAAGGGAGAAGAATCACACGCATGAGTATTCCCCACCCTAAGAGCCATATGGGAATGTAAAGGCATTCTCTGAATTCATTACCCTGCCCCACAATATGATTCGCTCTTTGTATGGGCAAGAAAATGGATGTTAATTTATTCCTTATTGCTAATTTGAAAAGGAGCACACACACAACAGTTCCATTGCAGAGACTTCTACCAAGGGTGTAGTTTAAGTCCAATTATGTGCTATTAGTACATTTGCTCTTTGTTCCTGTGGCATATTAATTACATGTCTGGTATTCTGGTAATTTACACAATTATAGTCTTTATTTTCCCCTTTCGTTAGACAAATTCTTACATTTGATTCAGATAAGTCATTTTCCGTAGGTAGAAGGAGCCAAATTTTTACATATTAATAAAACCAAGCAATGAGGTTTTAAGTAAGCTTAGACAGAGAAGTTCCAGCAGCGTTCTTCAGCAATATAAAAAGCAGATGCTCTCCTGTTACTGCAGTGTATCTCAGAGACTTCTAACAGGAAACCAAATTACAAGGCTCCAGTTGTGTATCCAGCATTACAATCACTGGCTGCAGCAGCAGGGCCATAAGGACTTACACTAGTACTGCCACACACAGCAATTCCAGCAATGTCACTGCTGCTGTTCAGAGGCTCTCTGTTAACAAGATCTTTCCTCTCCCACTGACATCCATGAAACTCAATGGCATTTAACCCAAATAAGTTACAAAGGGTCAAGCAAGATGGTTTGCAATAGCACAGATCATCAAATGAACACTTGCCACCATTCAGTAGCAAGACAGAACAAAACAAGCACAGTAAGGTGGATGGATTTGACTAAATTAAGTAGGTATAGATGTACTCCACAATATAAGTTTGAAAGGTTGGCCAGTAGATTAACATTACCTAAGGGCTCTCTGAAGATGTGTTTTTTACATCATTATTATTTCCCATACAGTCCAAAACCCACAACGACCCCCAGATCTGATCCTGGAGCCCAATTGTACTGACCCTATTCAGAAAGCCCAGAGCTCTTGTCCTAAGTATTTGCAAAGGTAAGATGCTGATTCAGGACAAGGCTGCTGTGTTCTCTTCCTGATGACACCACTGACATTCTACCCACAGACAAGTCCCTTCATTTGTCTATGCCTCATTTATCCTCTCAATTAAATGCAACTTGCCTGTCCCACAAGGATGTAGTAAGATTTCATTAACTGTCTCTAAAGTACTTTAAGATCCTGGGATGAAAGCCTCTCTAGAAACGCAGAGTATTATTTCCAGTTAAAAGGCAGCATTTATAAATTCCCTGTTATTAAATGATCATCTGTATCATACACAGGCAGGCCCAAATTTCCCAACAAATCTGAAGAAGCAGAAAGTCTGATACCATTTTAAATACACTTTGCAGTAAGAAATATTCAGAACCAAGACCATTATGCAAGAGCACAAACACATTATCATGATCCCTATTTGACTTCCAGTTAATATCCTATTTTGCCTGTATTTTCTAAAGAACGCATTTTAAGTGAAGATTGTAAACTCTTCATACTACAGCCTAGAAGAAAGCTACAGTGTTGAACTTCTTCTTTGGTATTTGTGGTCTCATTATTAAACTGCATTAAAAGCATGATAAAGATGCAGCAAAGCTGCTTCTGTGTTTCCTGTCTTTTTTTTTCCTGAAGTGTGCAACACTTGTCAGAGCAATCACTCATCTGCATGGAATGTGCAGCCTTCAGACTTGTGCTAGAAGTACCTTTAGAACCTATGTAGGATATGGAGAACTGGGAACAGTGGAATGCCAGAAAACCAGAGAATTCAATATCTGATTCTTTCTTCAATACTTCTCCTCTCAGTCCTTTTAACCAGTCTAGGCAGCAGAAGTGATACCACTAGGCCGTCATATTCACATGAGAGAAGACTTGCATCTCTTTTCCTTGGAGTGCTATTAGCAGACCAAATCTAATCACGACCAAGTCAAGCAGACACACCACCACTACAGGAGACAACCAGTACTGCTCTTCCCACTGTCAAAACTCATTCCACTGACATTCTCATGAAGGACAGTGGAAGAAAGGTCAGCACAGAAAAGACATTATGAAAGACACTGGAGAAGCCTGTTTGGGTTAATTGTAGGCTGTTCATAGGTAAATGAAATAGAACTATCCTGCAGCAACTGAGACTCAGAACCAAATGGCTCAAAGACAGAGGGTCAGAACTCATTTTCTTCTTCACTCACATTCCCCAATATACTTTACACCTCAGCCTTTTTAAAACAAGGCATTTTTAAACATTTGCCCACCTCTCTTTTAATAACAGCCTTAAATAAAGGTCAACTACATTAACTGTCTATACAGAAAGCTTTTAGAATAAAGGCTCTTTATTGCCCATGCAATTCTATTAACCAGATTTACACTAAGATCCTGCTGTGCAACGCAAGCCATGCAGTAGGCCTAAAAAGCATCATGTTCTGTTTCTCTGAGGTCGGCTGGCTGAGTCAGAGTTCCAGGCAGAGGCACTGATATAAAGACATAAGAATACAGGTTCAAATTCCCAACCCACTGGAAACAGTTCCGAATTCTTTGCTGTTCATCCTTCTCTAATGCACAACTATGAGACAACTAAAGTGTGGTTTAACCCCAGTTAATTCATAGGCTGCTCAGCTGGTATATGCTTTAACTACTGAAGTCGTTTCTGTTGTGATTAGACTCTAAAAACAACTTCTCTCCCATAATTGCGCAGTGTGCTCAATGAACACAGTGAGAGTGAACAATAGGTGCCAATGCTGCAGCCAGAGTCCATGGAACAAGTCTGTCTGCACAGCCTGTTAAATTAGTTGGTATCAGTGACTTGATTTCCAGGGTCTGGACCACAGATTATAAGTTTCTCCTATCTCCTTGGATCTTGAAGGTATAATTTGAATTTTCATCATGCAGTATTAGATTTCATATCATTACATCCAAGTGCCTCCTACTCCTGAGAAAGCACTGAGCTGCTTGGTGCTGTAAGGGGGCCCAATCTTGCAGTCTCTGAAGCTAATGTGAACACTACTATTTATACGTGGAAAAATGGGATCAATTTTACTAAACTGTTCCTCCGAGACAGAGTTCTAGTTGCTTTATTTACCACATCGCATAGGGTTTTTTAAAGACAACAAAAATAAGCTAAAAATACATGCCATTGTTTGTCTTGCAATTGACTTCAAGCAAACTGCTGTTCTTCCTCTGCTGTAGTATTCAACATGAACTCCACTCCTGGCCTGCTCAAATTCATCACATCTGGCAACAACAGTCTGCAGCTTTGCTAGACATTTCCCACATATCCTCAAAGCATTTCACATGTTGATATGTCAAAAGCTTCACAAACCTCTGCAATGCACAGTCAATACCTTCCCTGTCTGCTGAAGAGAATAGTGATGAAGTTCCTCTATATCAGTCACAGAATGGGCCTGAGACTAAACTTAGAGTCCTGATTTCTGAGGCTGTGTTTTAGCTCCAGAAACCATGTGCAGTGCTTTAAAAAGTCCTGTTCAAAATTACCTGGTCCAGGAGGAAACCTCCCTTTTACATTTTGGTTGTGGATTTTTGGTTGCTTGGTTTGGTTTATCCTTTCTCTAGAACTCCAGGGCTCCCAGCTTCTTCCCAGCAGTGCCTTAGCTATTGAAGTGAAGCCTCATCAGACAAGAGGGCAGCAAAACCCTTTGTCATTTCAAGTATTTATTCCTATTGTGAGATAGTGGTTGCGACCCTCCCTTGCAGCAGGCCCCTGCCCTCCTGCCCTTCACTCTAACTGCAGATTTGCTAATCACGTTTTGACCACCCACCCATCTAATCACTGCAAGCCACAGAGCCGACCCTATTTCCAGTGAAGAGCAGCATAACACGCAAATAGGACGCTTGTGTTCTCCTCCGTATGGAAGGGATCAGAGGATTAAGAGGAACAGTCAGCCCTGATTAATGCTGCTGAGCGAGAGCGCCTTGCCAACAGCAGGGGCTGGTTGCCGCCCCGTGGGGAGCTCCAAGGCAGACAGTCTCCCTACAAGGACACGTCTGTCTTGTGTTTTTAAAGCTAGATGCTGCTTTCCATTGCTACTCTGCAATAAGAAGGAGGTTAAATGCTGCGAGCAGGCTGCCCTGGGGTGGGATGGTTGTGTTAAGAAAGCGGAATGCTGTTCTGGGGACAAGCTGAAGAGGTTTGTTTCTATCACTGACTCAGCCACTGACCTGCCACCAGTAGGAAATCAGCAGAATCCTATTCAGAGGCTTTTGTACAGGCCGAATAGGTGTGATTATGAATGTAGAAACCTTAAAAGGGAGCCAGCAAAGAGCTGTATTGTCTTAAAGCAGGACACAAATACACACTCAGAGCTCAGGCTCATGTACTCAGCAGAACAAACCTCACCACAGTTTGTACTGAGCACAGAGGATGTCCCCCTCACGCCCATCCAACCCAATCTATGTAAGTGAATCTGCGTGGTTTAGAATAATTACCCCATCCCAACACATACTGCTTTAATGTATTTATTGGATCGTTAACTCCATGTCTTCCTCTGTGTGGTGAAGGAAGACAAAACATCTTTTCTAGAGGTTCTGTGCCCACTTCTTCCATGGGATCAACTTCTGTTGGACCCAACATGATCTCAAGGACCACCCTGGCACCTCGACATTCAGCAGCCTTGAACTTCCACTCCGCCTGTACCTTTTCACATCTCAGCTTTCCCCTTGTTTATAATGACCTTCTGATGCCAGACTTCTTATCTCTCCTCCTTCTCGTCTATCCACTATTCTTCTGTGTCAAAGCAGACCAGCTGATTAAGTGGAAGGACACGGTGCCTTCTGCAAAGGAAGCATGGGGGGCTTCAAATCCCATGTTGTGTTAAATGACTTAAGCACAGTGCTTGCACTGCATTCTAACAGCACCCATTTCTCCATGTTTACTGCTGCTTCGACGACACATTGCTCACTGAGTGTAAGTAAAAAGATTATGAGATGAGACAGGCATATCATCCTGTCTGAAGCTCAGCTTACACTGGCAGCTTCGTGCAGCATGAGGAAGAGCCTGTGGGAATGCTGGTGTCTGTGTAATGTTACACTAAAATACAGCCTGTGACAGGTCAAGTATTTATTGACTTGATCTAAAAATGAGTCTGAGGGCCCAGTTTCCACCAATGTGAAGAGGAGGTATATGCTGACAGCTAAAATTCCAGAGGATGTGCAGTGACTGAGTCCTCCTCAAACTGAGCAAGATGCACAGGAGCTGCACTTTCTTCCATAGAGTAAACAGGATAAATGGAACATTGTGACACCTTCTCCATTTGTTAAAGCCATGATTTATGTACAAGATTATTATATGCCATTCTACAGTCCTAACCCTAGCCCCTGAAGTAACAGCACAGATTAGTGGTTTTGACCATTTTCTGAAGTAATGTCACTGGTAACCAGTGTGACATCTCAGACAGAGAAGATATTTGATCAGTGAAGAGGAAAAAAACTCCTAAGTATGCGTAGAATAGCCATTTTCTTCAGTGAAAGGCATACAAAGCCACACATCACACGCTAGATATGCACCAGAGAGTTCAGCATTAGAGCGCCTGTATATCCTTTTCCCTCAAGCATCTCTGCTCCCTTTGCTGCCCAACTCTCATTCTGCCTGACAGCTCCTTAATCACAGTATCTCTGTCAAATGCATAAAATATTATTTAACCTCCAGCACAGAGGAAAATGTATTTATAACCTACTGGGTTTTCCCCTTTAATTTCTCTCTTTCCGCCCTTACTGCTCCCCCTCTCTTTTTAGCAGCTCTAAGCAAGAATGGTGCTAACAACCTTCATAAAGGTTTATTCAGGTCCAGACAGGAACCAACTCTGTTCACTCTGTCAAGACAAGAGTCTGAAGAAAGAACATACATGGCCTCTTCTTTCTACCCAGGTGGCAGAACACACTATCCATCAGATCACAACAGCAGCGTGGCCTTTCCTGCAAAGATGTTAATATTTGTTATTTTAGAGTTACAGAACTCATTAAATTGTGGCTGAAGCTCAACTAAACCAAGTCAGTACCCAATCCTGCAGATTGAACATTGCTGATGATCCCTAAGTCATATCTCATAGTACTCGTGTTTCAGAGGTATTTTTGTGGCTTTTGTGGCAGCCTGACACAGTTTCTTCTGACTGAGCTGAATTCAAGGTGGTGACTGTAAGCTACTACCAGGTCTAGGATCTTACTGTGTTGAAAATCTAATTCACTGTGATCCATCTCACATGGTGCTTTTCCTGACAAATTCTCTATTTAAACCTCTAAGAACAGAAGAAAGGATGCTCCCTGTAGAACAAGAGCTGTGGATCTTTGCACACGCAGCGCTGGTACCATGCTAGTCAACTATTTACTAGAGCAGGTTCTTATCTAAGCTCTGCTGGTTTTGGTGTCTGCAAAACCCTTAGAAACCTGTTCCTGTTTGTTACTGGTACGTACCTAACCTAAACACTTCTCAGCTACCAAAGTCCTGCCTTCTCCTTTTGACAATGGCACTGAAAGTGAGAAGACGGCATCTAATTCCCTGCTCCAATCCTGACATTCAGACCTTGATGCCTTTTAAGAGAAGAGGAAAAAGAATCAAGTAAAAATGATCATGTAGCAACACTTCACCCCAAATGCCCCATTTAGTTTCAGAAGACTGTGACCTGAAGGTCAATGTCAGACTAAAACAAAAGGCTCTACTGAACGCCCATATGGTACGAGCAGCTAAGCATGCTACAGAGCCAGCATGCAGCACAGTTCCTTTTAGAGGGAGGCTCTGAAGTCTGCTGCTGCTGGCAAGGCAAGTCAAAAGCTTAAGATTCTGTCTAGTTTAATTATCATCTTCCTCCAGGCTCAAAGAAGCTTTTGAGAATACAACAGTGAGGCAGAATCTTCCTCTTCTGCTTCCACCTACAGGAATTCATCCCTTCCTGACCTGCCCCTATCTTCTTCCTCACACACACCACAGAGATTCAGCAGCATCTATCCATTAAAAAAATTAAACAATACAATAGAGACTATGTCATGGACTGTTGCACTTGCACAAGAGAACTCCATGCATGGCTGTGCGCAGTGTCAGGCACACACTTGAGGCATTAAACTGCAGACATCGATCAGGCAACACAGTTAATGTCTGTCTGCTCCTGGCACTTGAGGTACATGACAAAAGACTGAAGGAAAATACTTGGCTACCACTGTCCATTCCAATCACATTCAATGCAATTTGCACTGTGCCCTCTGGTCAGCAGGTCACAAGTAAAGCTGAAAAAGGATTACAGTGCATCCTCAGCAGCACCACAGGCTTCTACAGCATTCCACAATCAAGTAACCTCATGCATTCTCCTACTTCATGGGACAATATATGTTCATAATAAACAACTTCCAAAGCTGCTTTCTTGTGAAGCAGCATCCTTCCTCTGAAATGATGGAAACTTTCCATCCCCTCATGCAGTTAAAAACCATCAGTGACAAAGTAGAGAGACCATCACCATCTTACCCTACCACTATAAAGCCAGCAACAAGTTCCAGGGCCATCCTCCTTTGTTCCTGTTGCCAAACTGGACATGATTAAGCTGTTCCAGTTCCAATCTCAAGTTGCTCTGCAGTTCTGAACCACAATTATGTATTTAGCTTCTCTAAGGAACAGATTAAGGGGCAGAGGAAAAAAGCAACTTGTGCAGTTTAAGACAAAACCCATGGGTAGGACAGCTAGAGAGCAAGGTTTTGGAGCCACATCCTTGTATCTCTACATCAAGGCTTGATGCAAACTTATATTAGTCATGTTCACATCACAAAATTTCCCCCATTTGGGGAAAGATGTTTTTAGAACAATCACCCTTGTTTCTTCCATTAGTTGCAACACTGCATACATCAGGAGGGCACTGAGTTATGCCAAATCCCAGAAGAGCAGTAAAATTGCTTTCACCCCACTGCAAAATGGGAATGCGTTTTACGTGACAACATGTGGACTACAGTGTCAGCAGCAAACTCTGCATGCTTGCATAACTTCATTATGATCCCTGCCTTCCAAATTTGAAATCAGCTATACGAAAGTGGTGTAGAGTGCAAGTAAAATGCAGGGAATCAACTCTTTGCTTGAGGCTAAAACCCAGTTAAGCCAAGAACACTACTGAATACCTATTCAGACATAAATCTAGCTAAATGGGTCCCTAGATATTGTTAGTCTCAGCTCAGAATGTAGACCCAACCTTAGGATTCAGGTCAACCAACTTAAAAGTAATACGGTTACTTAAAGTAAAAAGTGAGTTATTAGCCAGCTATATTTACTTACAGTGGGTAAAGGGCCTTTTACTTTGGGGGGATCCAAAGAGCTCATGTGTAGCTATGACAAGCACAACACAGGGAGAAAGCGTCTTGCCATGCATTGAGTTTCGAGTCTCCAGTGACCTCCTCATCAGAGGTACAGACAGGATCATGTTCTGACCCTGTAGGGATTGCTGAATTGAAACTGCATCAGAAAAGAGCGCAATAATCATCTCAGCTGAAAACTACAGATGCCTCAGTCCACACCCGGGCTGGAGCTAGTATTGTAATTGTTAAATGAAGGCTGAAAGTCTATTTTCTGAGTTTTACAGGCCTCTGGTCACAGATCAGCATTTAGTAGCAAGGAGAGTTAACCTGGAACACATAGAGACAGCAAAACGCTCTGTGCACATAACTACTGCATGCTGATACATGAGGCAGCTTGTAAGAGGGTAAGGTTATGAAGCTTCAAATAATTTCCTTTTTCCCTCTTTTCCAGAATAAACAATCCCCCAAATTGAAGTGCTTCAGGCCACAAAGGAAACTAGCCAGGTTGTTGATAACAAACTGCAGGAATTCTGCTTAGGGCAAAGCAGCTGCAGAGAAAATGAAAGCAGAGAACAGAAGACAGTAGGTGATTTCTTTGTATGGGAACCTACTACAGCCTGAAAGGGAATGGATCCAAGCTCCTCTCTTACCCTGGTAAGTAACAGGAATACTCCCTGTTATACAGCACTTCTAGGTTTGTCAAACTGTGAGAAGTATCAGCAACAAGGAGGTTTAAGGGAAGCTGTAGTGCAAAGGGTCTGCATAGACCTGATGTATTTGCACAGCAAGTCTAAGGCAGATCTGGAAGCACCACAGTAATCCAGTGACCTATTTACTGCAGCTGAACCCAGGACAAAGTCACAGACACAAAACCTGAAGGATGAACTATAGCAAGCTGATCATGGTAAAATCTGACACATTTTAACACCTTTAAAAGCTATTTTTGTGCAAGACCATTCATATTGCCAAAGCTTACAGAAATAACTCAACTGGGTCCAACTGACAGGATTCCTAAATGCTACTCTTTGGCTGAAGGTGAAATAAACCATATGGAAACATTCCACCTAAAAGAAATTAAACAGTCAATTGTATTTCCCATTGATGCTGTGAACAGGGAAGGATTTGCATACAACACACACCTTTGGCTGCAGCACTGAGTAACCAAGAGGTCCAGGTTCATTCCAGTGTTGAACAGGTCAATGCTGAGGCTGGATGCATACAACACTGCTGTCAGTAGAGTTAAAAACTGACTGTGCCCAGCAAATATCCCACCAGGCAGCAGCACTTCAGTGCTCCTGTTACACCTAAACCAACTATCCTGCAGCTTTAACAAAGCTTCTTAAAAGCTCTTTATTAACAATTAAGCTTTGGAACACTGATACTGATGAATAACAGTGGGGAAGAGATGCTTACTCACTATGGGCTCTTTCTTTTGTTGAGACTGAATACAACTGAAGATTTCTCAAACCTCCAGAAATTGTTCTTACTGCACTGCTGGTTTCTGCTGGTTCCTGTGCCCTGCAGCCTTTTTTGCTGTCAGCTCTGCCACAGTCCTTTTAGAGGCAAGAGACCAAAAAGCAAGCTGAAGAACTGATCTTTAAGTAATCCCAATCATACATTCCCCTCTTTGCCCAGACATTCAGTATGTCTCCCATAAAACAATTTCTATCAGACATTACATATATTTGATTCAAACCCTTCAACTTTTGGCCTTTTTTTCCCCTCTTGCTTTATAAACCACTGATAACGTCAGACTTCTTGTAACAGATTCGCAATAGCTATAGGAATTTATACCATATATGACCCTGAAGGTCTTACTTAGGATGACCTCTTCTTTAGGCAACAGGGTCTTTGAATTTCATCAGCCATTTAATCTTTGGCCATCACCAGAACTATTTAGGCTGCTGGTGAAACGGAAATACAGACCTTACGGAACTGAAACAAATTTAATGGTAAAGCACTACAGACTTCCACACAGGCCACTAAGCAGTCACGAAGAGACAACTTACAGCAACTACTTACCTTAGATAGCAACAGGAACACAACCAGAAGAGTCAATTGTATTTTATTAGTGGTCCAGCTTCTTTAAGGCAACAGCTCCTTCCAAAGTGTCCGTCTGTAACTCCAGGGTTTATTTTAGATCCTGGGAGAATCAATCTAAAGACCTATGTGAATGGTGGAGTCTCTTTTCATTTACCACAGGCGATGCGCAGACACAATGACTCACCAATAACTACAGCAATTGCTACTCATCCTGACAGAGATGAGAGGAGTATTTGACTCAGCTCTAAATCTTTTCCTCAAGCTCTGGCAAACAGTGTGTGTTAGATGATAAGCTTGGTGAGAGAAGTACAAGAGCCCATTTTGAGTATCTAAAGGAACATGACTCCCCCAAAGACCACCCAAAGGACGTGTGCTGGTTTGGGAAGATGCATCTAAAGCTTTTACACTTCCTTACTGAATGCTTAAGCACTATTTGGTTGGTAGTTGAATTACATGGCCTTTTCTATTTACAAATGTATTTCAGCTTTAACACTTCTATACTCACCTATGACCTTTAAAACATTGGATTTCTTATTCTTCTGAGTCATGGTTTGCTTGAAAAGGCAAAAGCACAAATGTAAAGCTAGAGAAATTTCTATGTACACCATAGTCCATTTCTATGTGCTGATGGACTCTGTGAAGGTTTCTCTACCTCCCAGCTAATCCAGGCTCTACATTGGTCACAGGGGTTTAGTTTTCATAGCAAGAAGATAAATCCTTAGCAATATAATTCAAGGGGAATATTTGAAAGCCTCTTTTCCACTGCTTCCTCCCTGATTTATATATGGATTCTTTATTATAAATCTTCCAGCTCTGGTTTCAAGTTAAGAAACCACCAGTGAGAAGGTGAGCACACACAGGCAACAACACAAGCACAGGTATTCTCAAGAGACTGCTTCTCCTCCAGCTCTGAATCTCATATCATGATATTATACAACACCCTCTCTCAATATATCCTTCTCAACATACTGCTCAAAACTCCAAGTTTGGAGTCTCTGCTGAAGTCTTCCACAAAGGTGAAACAAGTATTTTCCATTTGGCAGCTTAACAGTGTAATAAATCAATCAGAAACAGGAGTAGCTATTAAAAACTGTATTATTCCCCCCAAGCAGTTACACTTTTTAGTGAAAAGATTAAACCACATAAACACTTCACTTTTCTCCTTGAAAAGATTTAACAGCTGAGAAATGCCATAGATACACATAGAGGATGCATGTTAGCTTGACATGCCACACCACCACAGTCCAGCCCATACATTCCAGCCAGCAGCCAGAAACACCCATACCCCCTTAAATTAACCCTTTAAGGGCTGCCCCCCTTTGCACCAGAGTTAAAATTAAAGTGCCTCTTAGGCAACCAGGTCAAAATGTAAAGAATCTTTTGGGCTCATTCCTGGTTTAATGAAGGAATTTCTTATCTGACCCCAACAAATAGGGGTAAAAGATTGACTTTCACACTGAATCACAAGGATCTTTTCCACAAACAATGTACAGTTGTTCTCATTACACAGAATTTATTTGCTCAAGATCACTTCCCTCCTTGTGCTCACATGTCCATTCTTCCTTCTGCATGTATTCCATGGTTTCTCTCAAGTTTTCTCCCCATTTTGAGACCATAACAGCATCACGTTGTTATTTCTTCCCATGAAAATAGTCATATCGTCACAATCAGATTCCACAGTTGGCACTTCCAATAATTAACAACCATACAAAAGGAACCAGGAACCAGGAGTTCTGCTTTAATAGGTTTTGAAACATCTTAAAGTCAGTGCAACCCACAGGAACATACAGAAGTATTGTAAAAATGACCTGCACACAGGAGAGCAAACGAAGTGCTGGGCTTCAGGCAGCAGTGCTAGAGGTTTCACGTCCGGTTCCTGAACACTCAGTGCACTTTGGGAATTTCACTGCAGGGTTTTCAGTTTGCAGTGCATGTGTGTGTGTGTGTGTGTGTGTGTGTGTGTGTGTGTGTGTGTGTGTGTTTTAAGGCCCTGCAACTACCAGGAGAGTAAACCTGAGAGTGTCACTTGTACACTCACTATTGGACAGCTTAATGCAGCGCTACTGCCTCTTGGAACAGTGCCTAAAGAGAATGGTATGACCTTAGGATCCAGATAATTTCCGTATCACTGAACAGTTGCAAGGAGCCAAACCAATACAGGTTTTCAAGTGACTAGAAACTTCAGTTTATTAAAGCCCAGTGCAAGCTGGATATAAGTTAATGACCATTAATTTTACTTTATGTGAGAGCTACTCTTGTGCAGCAGTTAAAGGGTTAAAGTGGAACCATATGTAGTAATTTTAAACAAGTTCACATATTCTCTATACAAATTTGGCAAATTCATGTCACAGCCATAGATCTCACTCTTGCAATTCCTGCAAAATATCTACAGCTCCTCTGTCAGAAGCAAAGAGAAGCCACCTGAAGCCAGGAGTACGCAGCACAGCCCACACAGCAGCACAGAATGGCTGGTGATCTCCATGTTCCAGCTTCAGCAGGTGGACTTATTGAACTAAATACGCTTTCGACACATGCTCCCAAAAGAGCTCGAGGCCACAGAGCAGACGAGTATGGAAAAACTGATTGCATCGGAAACACTGCAGCCAACGGGAAATCAAAACCATGATTTCAAAGCCCATCAAAGTAAAAACAAAACAAACCCCCAAAAGCAAGCATTTATATGTGTGTAGATGTAATAAATATTGCAAAGCACATTTGTCTTTTTCCCCCCAAGTCAGTAAGTATAAAGAAACAACCAATGCACCAAAATGTCAGCTTTCTGCAATGAAAATGTTGAAGTCAGCGAAATACCTGCAAGCCAACTGAAAACATTTGCATTGTCAACCAACCACAAGTTGCTTCCAGTTCTATGCAGCCAAATCAAACCCTCTTCAAATTCACAAGTTTGACCTAAATAAGCACCACAGCATGAAAAGCTTCCTTAGAAACAGGATGTCAAGAGACTTTCTTTAAAATGTAAGATAAAACGCGAGATAAAAGGTTTTCATTGGTCAAGTTTGAAAAACCATCTTCCTTTAGGTAACCACAGCCTGTCCCTTTGAGCCAATCAAAAATACACCTTTAGGTTTGTCCTTAATTAACACAGCCCAGCTGAGTAGCAGAAACTTACAGGAATAGATGGCTGTGAGATGCATTCTGAGGGCTGGGCAAAGGGAAACAATTACAAAGGAGAAGGAATACCAAGGAACAATTAGGGTGGGCAAAGGAACTTATTAATGCTCAGCCATCCTCCTCTATCTTCAGGAGTCTCACTGTCCTCTCCAGTTCTGTGTTGTTCAGGTATCCTGTGGTTACTGTCTTCTGTCTTCTGTTTCTGATCTGGAAAATGCCATCACAACATCCTCAGCACCTGTAATAACAATGGATACAGGAAAACGTGTTGCCATAATTACTTCCTTTAAAGAACAGCAGAAAGATGCAGTACCCAAATTGTCATTCTACACACCCATAACAAAAATAAGATAGGAAGAAGAGAACAGAAAGAAGAGAAAGTTGTGGTTTTGTATTTTTCTGGGACTGGAACTTGAAGTGGTCCAAATATTTCAACAGCAGATTTAAAACGTTTCTTTGCAAGGCTAAGGAAATCAGTTTGTTTGTAAAGACAACCAAGAATTCCTTGCTGTCACATATTCCTAAGAAGCAAGACTTGAAAAACCCCAAACAAACATGGGATTGTCACCACAGGCATGCAGAGATAATTATTTTCTGCCCCTGTAGGCACTGGCACAGCCTTGGAGACTTACTGAGCTTCTCTGAAGCATGAGGAACTCCACCATTCAATAAAACTTGTACTGCCCTATGCATCACAATGCCCTTTTTAAGTGATATTTAGATATTCTTTCTGTCTTTACATCTTGATACTCACTACTCTCTGCTTTTAAGAACAAAAATTGCTTAACAGGCCAGCTGAAAGGTTTTTGGTTCCTCTCCCCCCCCAAACCCTTTACGAACCAACATGTCTCGAATGTATTCCATTCTCTAATGAAATGCAGCATCTTCTTTCAAACTGAAGGCTTCCATTTGCCCATGGGACAGATACAGCTTTGCTAAGTAATGCCGTTATCCCTAGCCTGAAGAATATCTTTTCCAGAAGAATTCAGTGCAAGGCCTCTCTCAATTAGTGGATTTTTTTTTTCCAATTGAGGCTTTCAACTGTGTGTGATTACCATCAAAATCATGTACCTGAATCATACAATAGTGAGGGTTGGAAAGCACCTTAAGATCAGCAGACAGATGTTCGTTACGTCTCTATAACCTTCTCCAAACTTGTGTGGTCTTTTGAGTGGGCATTTTATAGTACAAAGACCTGAGTGGCTTGAGAAACGTGTGTGCTAAAGGCTTCTAAAAAGCACTCCATGCTAAGCTCTCATGCTTCAGAGATACCTTGAGATCTTCATTAAAAATATCCACTCTCTGCACTTTCTAATCATAGAGTGTGGCCTAACAGAAGAACAAGAGAAATGTCTTCAGGACAATGTGGAAATAAGTATCATACACTCATGTCAAAGCAATCAATAGCTCCAGTCTAGACAAGAGCTGGAAAACAACTCTGAAGGGCTGAGGCAATAATCTTAATTTCTTGTAAAAATGTTATCCCCAAGAAAGTCAGATGAAAGTAAATACCTTCTTTCATCTGCACATCCTCCAACAGCATTTATCTGTCTGATTGGAAAATATGACGAATCCTCCAGTCACTGGCTATATAATGCCTAAAAACTATCTCCTCCATTCAAATGCTGGTGTTTAAGTGCAACAGATGACTCACAATGAACATTTTGACCTTCATTCATGATTTCAGTCTGCCTGGGATCATTTTGCTTAACATGTTTTGCTCAAAGCTCCTACTAAAGGATCAGAGAAAAAAGTTGGAAATGCCAAAAGCAACACTGAGTGCCTGTCCCATGCAGGTAACTGATCAGCTCTAAAGGATTCTCGTCCTGGCGTTTGGGAAGTTCAAATTCAACTTGGATGGAGCATCAGCATGTTAAAAATTCTCCTTCTTGTACTTGAAGCGTATCGAGAAGAAGACTGCAGCTTTGTGCCCCAAGCAACTTCTGCTTATGCACCTGCATACAAGAAGAGGGCTAATAAAAATGCCTCATCTGTTCTAATTACATTAATTCCATTTCTCAGTTATCTAATTTGCTCTTTGCAATATAGGAGGGAAAGTGGCCAAAAAATGGGGGAGAAGAGAAGGTTGTAAATTCCCCTTAGTCTGAAAAGTATTAAATCAATCTAAATCAATGCTTATGAAATGCAACTTCATTTATTTTTATACACTGCACAGTTTGTTATACACACTCGAAGGAGCAGATATTAAGGACCAAGCAGTAGTTTGTTTTTCATATGCAGGACCCCTGTCTTCTAGAACTACATCAAAACCGGCTCTGAGGCACCCTCCTGCCAACACTCAGAAGCCCTGCAGTCATCTCCCTTTTCATCTCCTCCACAAACTGTTTCTTCCCTGATCAAAACATAAATGATATATAGCTCTAGGATCCAGCTCTGAATTAACAAGTTGCCATGTTGATTTTTTTGTTTTTAAATGCATAAGAATTACGAGCCTCTATAAAAAGAAGGATTTGATTTGCAAGGGTTCTGTGCTAAAAAGAGGAGGGAGAAATGACACTTGGAAGTGTTAAAGCAAGTGCACATATAGCACAACCTGTGTCATTGCGTTTTACGTGCATCCCCCTTTAAAGAGAGGAGGCTTTGCTATGCAATTCCAGCTGGAGTAGCCTGGCAACCACAAAATCACAGATGATGTCGCATTAGCACAAGGGATGAGCTGGATTACTTAACAGATGTTGACCGGTTTCCTGGGATCTCCCCCTTCTCCAGGCTAAACACGAAACATTTCTTACAAGCATCCTTACAAGTTTCACATCAAAAAGGAAATTTCATTCCAGATCATCATGCAAACACACGTCAGTGTTTCTGCCTCCTGTACCCAGCACCCAGGCATTTAAAACACAGGATGAGCAGAAATAGCTTTGGGCACAAAGGATGGTGGGAATTCTGCAGTTCGTTTTAGCTTTCACAATCACAGCAGCTATCACCAAAGAGCAGGTTCATACTCACATGGCTCCTGTTCTAATTTATAGGCCCACCTGGCACTGCTTCAATACCAGTGTCACTGTCAGTATGAACTGATAACTTGCTATTTGCCTGGACTTGGAATAGGAAAAGGGGCGGGAGAACGAGAAATAAATACAGCTTGTCGACATGACTGGAAAACACAAAAAGCCACAGTTTAAAACTGTTCCATCTGGAGGAAAAAGCAAGAGTACATTAAAGAATACAGTGTAAATCTGTGGAAAATGCTTGAACACACAGAGTATTACTGAAATATTATTACGTGCATCCTAAAGGAAGAAGCAGAACAACAGATGGAGATGTCTAGGATTATGTTAAGAATTCTAACTTAACTGTTAAGGACATGTAGTGACAGGACGATGCAAATGGCTTTAAGCTGAAAGAGGGGTTAGACAGAACGAAGAAATTCTTCCCTGTGAGAGTGCTGAGCGCTGGCACAGGGTGCCCAGAGGAGCTGCGGCTGCCCCATCCCTGGCACTGTTCAAGGCCACGTTTGACACAGGGGCATGGACCAGCCTGCTCTAGTGGAAGGTGTCCCTGTCCACAGGACAGGGCTGGAACTGGATGAGCTTTAAGGTCCCTTCCACCCCAAACCAGTCTCGGATTCTATGATTCAGGTTTCAGCCTATCACAGCCAAAGCTAACTGCACAGTCAGTGTGCAGTAATCTTGTTTTACCAAGAGAAGGCTGCGTGGAAACCTCAGAGCAGCCTTCCAGTATCTGAAGGAGGGCTATAGGGATGCTGGGAAGGGACTCTTCATTAGGGACTGTAGTGACAGGACAAGGGGTAACGGGTTCAAACTGAAACAGGGGAAGTTTAGATTGGATATGAGGAAGAAATTCTTTCCTTTAAGAGTGGTGAGGCACTGGAATGGGTTGCCCATGGAAGTTGTGAATGCTCCATCGCTGGCAGTTGTTCAAGGTCAGGTTGGACAGAGCCTTGGGTGGCATGGTTTAGTGGTAGGGGTCCCTGCCCATGGCAGGGGGTTGGAACTGGATGAGCTTCAGGTCCTTTCCAACCCAAACTATTCTATGATTCTATTCTACGACTCTACCACCAATGTAATGCCAGTAACAACAGTTTTAAAGTTACCTGAATACATGAACAAAGCGTGTATGGCTTTTTTATCTTAATACAAAAAGCATGCTCCTTCTCTGATGTTCTTTAGCTCTTTATAATACATAATTTCCAATACTTCTTAATTAAGATGGACAATCAGTACAAGAACCAAGATGGGTAAACCACTGGTTAAGATGATGAGTTGTGTTTGAAAGGATAATAATCATTGGGCTGAAAAGGAGATCACAACTGTGCTTGCTCAACAGTTGGCCTTTGCACCAATTTTACTGAATACTTTCATAAATGATACTGGAAATGTAATCGTACTTATGAAATGTGATGGCAATGCAAAGCTAGAAAGTTCTGCCAAAACACCAGGGAGCAGCAAAACAACGAACAGGAACAAACAGGAGCAGTGGAGAGCAAAGGTGCCAAAAGGGCTCTAATTTTTCCTTTTAGAAATGAAAGAAGAAAGAAGATAAACATTAGAAGTGAGACACTTCTATGTCTCAAGGTAGAGTTTTAAACAAGATTAGCAAAGGATAGATTTTATACACAGTTCTGAACAGGTTTATTTCCTGCTCCCTCAGTTCCTTTTCCTTTTGCTATTTGGTAGAACCACTGATGTTTTCATTTGCAGGATTTACATGCAACCCAGCATCTGCAAAAGCCTCAGGCAATTGCCTTTAAAAAGACAATTTGATCTATCAGAGATAATAATACATTCCACATAGACAAGTGGGTGGGTAACCTGAAGGCACAACACCCAACAGAACAACATCTTGCAGTTAAGTCTCAAGCCTGTGCTGATTTTTTCACTCCCACATTAAAGATCCAATTTTACCCTTAGTGAGGTGATACCTTATTACAAAGTGGAGTCATCCCTTGCCCAAACAGCAGCAGCCCCATCAAAAGTTCTTGCAGGCTATCAAATCTGGTGCTAGCACAAACAGGACCCTCTACATGACATCAAACACAATGGTTCCAAGACAGTATCAGCCCAATCACTTTCAAAACATGTATCATGTGGGTACTGCACCTTTTGGTGCTTGTGTTCACTAACAAGAGACAGTTCATTATTCAGCAGTTCTCTGTTCTTCATGAGCATCATGGTTCTTGATTGGGATATAAAAGCCAAGTGTATTCCCCAGATCCAGAACCAGTTTGTTCAGGGAACATGCAAGAAGGGAAGACACCTTCACATCTGTAAGTAGTTAGTTATAATATAACACCCTCTTGAAGAGCAGTAAGTCCCACCAGTTTTAGCTGAGCATGTCAATGACCTGAATGGAAAACATCTCTGCTGAACTGGGGTAAAGGCAAATTAGGCAAATGAAAGAGATACACTCATCAGTGCTCTCAACCTTCCAGAAGCCACTTATGGAGCATGATTATTTCTGACGATGTCCTAATAAATAAGGCCAATATTCATCCAGAAAAAGGTTATTCAGATCCACATTTCTCAGCACAAAAGCATGTTTTGTTCAAGTCCAGTCCTACAATCCAAAATATCCAGAGCTAAATGAAGCCAATCTAACAACTCTGCTCCTTAAGTAATTCTGCAGCTGCCTATGCTCCTGTTCAAACACAAACACTTTCAGAGAATAGCACAGGGGTTTCTGTGTGGTCAAAGGAAAACGGGGATTAAAGTACAAGTGACTAGAGCTTCTGCTATAGTCCCACTTGGCTCCTCCAGCAGATGTTTTCTTTCTAATCAAGTAAAAATAAAACTGCAAAAAGCAGAGCACAGGGTAGAAAGTTAATCTGCATGCTTCCAAAAGCCAGCAACTGAGACAATAGGATGGTGAACCAAGCCTACTTTTAGCACATCCTTCACTGAGCTTTGCACTTCCAGTAATTAATGTATAGAACAATGAAAAAGGCACACTTATACCTGACCTTTATTCTAGACATACAAGTTCTCTCTCCAAAGCTGTTCCTCTTCTGGGCATGCACTGTAACACTGATACAGAGACTTACATATGACCAATAAAACAGTCCCCAACATCTTTCCTGAGCAAAGCCACCAACTTTCAGACATGCAAGTATTTCTTCTGCTTTACATTTTACCACCCTCATTCTTCCTAGGAATCCACAAGAATTAACTGGTAGGCCTATGTCCTATCTTAAAAAGCAATAGTGACAGTCTTACCCTGCTAACTTCTGAAACAATTCTGCTGCAATTGTATTCTAGTGGCAGTTGTTTGGATTGCTGCATGTAGCAGCTCTTCTACAGCACTTCCACTTCAGCCTTAGCAAGCCAAGATGATCTGAAGGTCAAACGACTTTACAGCACAGCAGTACAGACTGTAGGCAGCCATTGAGCTCACCACATGCAACTGTTGATCAGTTCACCTAAGAATCAGAGAATTTCACCTAGATGACTGAAGCTAATGCTTTCCACAGCAAGTACTCAGCTACAGTGACATCAAGCCAGGAGGGTACAAGCTGGATTAAAACTACACTACCTTAGCACAAAGGAAGATGCTGACACATACAACAGCTGCTATTTCCAAGTGCTCTTTGAATGATGAATACATACACCTGATTTGTTTGTAGTTACCTGGAAAATTAAACCCAAAAAGCCTTTCTAGATGAGAAGGTTAAACCTGTCATGAATTTCAGAAGGCTGCCTCCGGACCTTTGCATGCACACATTGCTTCAATCACCTCCCAGCAATTATCTTCTAAACATTAACTTTTCTGTGCAGTTCCCAGCGTCAGTATCCTAGTCTGGCATTCTAAAAATACATCATGCCCTGCTGAGGGGAGGAGCACATTAAAACAAGCACTGTGTTCAACGGAATAAAACCAGACTGAAAAGAGTTCCATCTCCATTTCTCCACCACTATCTGATATTTCATGAGCATGGTCCCCTCCTAACTCCACGAACAGCCCAGGTTCATTTTTAATGCCCTAACACCCAGAGAATGTGTCTAACCCAGCCGAGGCATGTGTCTGCATCGCAGCTTTGCCCTCCCCAAGGGACCAGCTTGCTTCAAGAACCAGCACGACACCCCTGTTGCTATAGGAACAACAGAGCAGTAATCACCAAGGTCTTAGTATAATTCACATATCATCCTTACTAGCTGCACAGCTTCCATTTGCAGATTTGCCAGAGCAGCGACTTCAGAAAGCCAAGTGCTAGCCTACAATTTAAAATGTAAGTAACTGGGACACAGGAAACAGGGCTTTTTATGCAGGAGATGCTTCAGTGTATGTAACTTCCTGAGAGGCATTTTGCTTATATTAAAAATAAGTGAGAAAGCCTTAATTTCATCCTTTCAAGCTCAAGAAACCTAATGAGCCTGAGCTGCGTTAGTTCTTGCTGCAATGCAGGGCACACAAGCAATATGTTGATATCTGAAAACAGCTCATGATTATATCCACTCACCAGCATTATACACTGGTTGAACAGAGATGCCTTTGGGTTCTTCAGTTATTCTTGGAGGCACAAAAGCAAAGCAACAAGCAACCCACAGATGTTAGCTAAAAAGCTCCTTTAGTAAACAAAAATGCCCTGCATTTTGCACTTTCATCTAGGTGTTACCGATGTTACAGCAATGATGGAAAAAGAAAATGAATATAAAGAATGTGTGCATGACATTAAGGTTTATTCTCTTAATACTAAATATAAGTATTAAATACTTCAGCTTAGAGGTTTATAACTGTTATTCATGTTTTCCTGGGATACTGAGATCTCAGCCCTTTGCAGGCAGCCCACCGTTCAATGGATAATAAAGTATGCTTAATGCATCAGATAAGCCTCATAACTGTCATGGATGCAACACGACTGGATCTGCTGAGGAAGAGAACTGGTAACAGACCAAAGCATTAACAAAACCAGCTAAAACATCAAACTATGAATGGAATCCAAATATTGGAACTACCTGAATGCTCCCTGCTCTTCCCGTCTTGGATCCTTTACAGATCTGTTGCTCTAATATATGCTGTAGCTTATGGATGCTAAGACTTTAGAACACATACTAGAAAGATCTGCACTGATATTTATTTGATACTTCTTACAGCACATTAGAGAGCCCTGGATACATGTCATTGATACCTGATTTACCCAAAGATACTCAGTAATGCAATCAGAGCAAGTCTGAGTTTCCTTGTACAATGCAGATACTTCAAAGGTGGTGTTCCAAATGTATGTTTCAAATGTAAAAGGACATCTATTGACAATCCTAAAACCACAGTGATTTTGTAGGGCTGAACTGCTGAATTCCTTTTGAAAACAAGATGGGAGATAAAAAGATACAGAATTGAAATTTCTCCTCTTACTGTAATGATATGCACAAACTAAAGGGGAGTCTTGGACTTCAGGCTTCCTTGAAAATTACAGAGCTATTCCAACATACTTCTTGCTCACAATGAACTTCTATTGCCAAACTCTAAGCCAGTAAGTGGATAATCAGGGAAAAACTTGGAACGTCAGAGATATTGTTATGGATATTGGCTCACTGAAGGTTCATGGCACAAGCACTTGAATTCAACAGGGACAAGCGTAAACTTCTGTCTTCAGTGCACTGTCACACTGCTGCACATATTATCTTGGACACATAGGTTGCAGTGACTCCCTGTGGTCAAACAGACTCAACAGAGAATTATGAGAAGCTCTAGCAGGGAGCACCATACAGCGCTAAACTCCGCAGTTCCACCTCAGGTCAGTACTGTAAGGCCACCAGCCAGCTGTTCTAAGGCAATATTTCATGGACACACAACGAAACAAGAGCATAACAATGGTAATAGAGGCTGTGATACCTAGAAAATTCTAGACCATCTATTCTCTGTATTTCTCTCAAAATACAACAAAAAAAGAAACAAAATGACCTCTCTGTAATTCTGGAGTCAGCCTACAGCATTTCTAAGTGACACACAAAAATCTGCAGGTCTCTAACAAAGCTTTTGGAGTGCTGAGGCCAAGAATGTCATTCCCTTTTTCGGAACGAAACAGGGGTATGAAATCAGCGTTCTGTCTTCTGCGTGCCTGCTAGTGGAAAATGACTCTAAAGATAGGTCTGGGACAAGTTTGGCTGAAAGCAATCTACGCTACTACTGCAAGAAAAGATTGTGAAAACCACTAACGTACGGATAGCTCTGTAAGTTGCCCCTTGAATAACACCTTTTGGTCGCTGTGCAAGGCAAGCTGCATAAAGGAGAATAAAAAAAAAATCCTCCAGAGGACATTAAATGAAACCAACATAAAAGCAGGGAAGAAAATTCCTTTCAGCAATCTTGAAGGACATAGAACATTCAAGTGCTTTAGTGGGTGGACTTGGGCTGGTTTTCCAGCGCAAGATAATGCCATCTAGTGGCAACGAATCTCCCTTTAGATGGAAAACTCTACACCAGCGCAGTTTGTATTCTCTATTCCCAATACTTTCTTAATCCGACTTTACTGGAAGGTACAGACAGCAGTGACCACCGCTGCATGAGCCACCACACCAGAGAGCAGAATTATCATACCTGACTGTTAGAAATCAGGAGAGAGTTCTAAGGAAATCAATGTCCTCAGCAATAAATTATAGTTGCTTATGTCTGTAAGGCACACAAAGCTTCACCTTTCTCCACAAGAAAACTATCTGGCTAGGTTTCCTGATTTCCATTTGTTCTTCACTACTTCATTTGGAGAGATGGTGTATCTGAATATGAAAAGAACAAAGATCCTTTCCTCTTTCTCTAAATAGTTATCTGTTGCCTTTTTCGGTCTTTATTCCCCTACCAAGAAAAACCTTAATGGTCAGACCACCAGATAAAGGTAGGTTGTGAAGTCAAACCCAGGCAATACAACAGGGTCAGATTAGATCACAGCAGGCATCAGCAGGGAGGACTTCACTGCCCTGGGGACACAGGTTTAAGAATCTTCAAGGAGTTTAAGAAAACAATGACACGCAAATCAGCATCTCTTCAAACCTGGGACAAAGACAACTTTCTGAACAATCTATAAGGCCTTACATTTCCTGTATTGCATGGTTAGTGAGTGTACAAGCAGACCAAGTAACTGCTGGTCTCCCTTTTGATTACATTTTAAAGTTATGTCAAAATTCATTTCTTTGACTCTCCAAAGCCCTCGGCAAAGTGAGAAAATCTAATTTTACAGATAATAAAAGCAGACAGTTTAGACAAGTAAGATCAAGCTGTGCAGGAGCACAGCTGTGCAAAGCATTTGTGTCCCCTGGCTGGACTTCTGCTTCTATTATCTCTTCTTTGCCGAAGTGCAGGTTATTCAGTATGTATGTTCATTGTGAGAAATGGAACTATGTTAGGGATAACGCTAACAATGCCAACCACAAGTCAGTCAGTCTGTCTTCACTGAGCATGTCTACATGTTCATGACGGGAAACAGGCAAATTTTCACTTCAGACTGGCAGAAAAGTATAAGAATTCTGAGCCAAAATATACAAGTATCTCTATCTCCATCAATCCCCCAGCTATGTGAGGAATGAACACAGGCTTAAAACTGAAAAGCAAGTTTGTGCAAGTTGTGTTTCTAATGGGGTTTTTTAATGTCTTAGATGTATATTAAATTTCTGCTCAACTCAGTTCTTTCTGGCGTATGAGTCTTACATTGAATTCTTGAAGTCTTACTTGAATTCTGCATAATGTATGTGATCTGGCACAAGGCCTGTGAAGGAGAGAAAAAGAATTCAGACAGAAATATTCAGGTTCAGAATTGACGAGTAGATCCAGAGCACTACCAAACAACTGTTTACCAAGACCTCTGCAAAGAATTCACAAAAGCAGCATGTACTTCATCCTCCTACTGGGCATCTAAACAAACCAAAGCAGATTTGTAACCTTATCTCTACTACCCCTGAAGAAAACTTGTGCAAACTGAAGAAATGCCAAAGGAAACAAATTCTTCCTGTTGCTAAACTTTCCCTCTTTCTCTGCCGAAATAGTGACATTGCACTTTACGTTCATGGAAACGAGAAGAACAAAAGATGCTGTCAGATGATTCCATTTTCTTTTGTGAGAAAAGTGTTATCAAGCAACTGCAGTCATTGTAACTACATTATCACATGCATAAGACTGCTTTTGCACCTTAAGAAATCTGTATCTACTTTACATTTTGCTTTCTTCTTGAACTCCCAGTTCGAAGCCTACAAAGAAAATGTTTGCCACCCCCAGTCTTGTTTCTAAGCACAGATGTCCAGTTTAAGAATAAACACGAAATTTACATGAAAGTCATCTTAAGCCGAGGATCCACACTGAATACAGCAAGACGCATGCAGAATTAGAGGGCCTATGTATACCTGAATTTAACTTCATCTATAGCAAAAAGTCAATCAGGTTAAACATTATTTCTGTTGAATGTATCACATCGAGTAGGAAGCTATGTACACGCATTAAGCTCACGGGACTTGGGCCATCAATATTATGAGCTATCATGGAGAATAAGATGTTTAACAATGCTCTTCATCCCAATGAAATCTTAGGTACAGCTAAGAGTGACTTTACCTGTTAAACAGTATACTGTAGTTCTCTTCCAAAGATTATAGCAGGCAGTATCCCAGATCACAGGATGGGTTTAAGTATGTGGCATATCATTGCAGAAATACAGGAACCTAAATTTGGTATTTTCTGAGACTGTTCTCACAGATAGAGTAAACTCAAGGCAAACAAATCCAGTACTCACCCTGATCAATTGAGTGTTGAGGAAGCTGGCTAAGTTGGCTATTCACTACACCCGCATATGTGCGCAAGAACTCCTCTTCACTAGCAGTGAGCTGGAAAGGTAGAGAGAGTCAGACAGCAAAAAGGAGAATGAAGAAAGACTTCAGATACTTCCCACTTCCCAATAAGAAATGTCACAATTGCCTCTATTCTATTCTTCAACAGTTTAACCAACTGCTATTCATGTGAGCTATACCATCAGCAAGGACACAGCCAAAGTGGTACAGCACGCGTTCATGAAGAGATTCACAGTTGCCTTACAACAGTTGCTTTATTTTGCTGGTTTTCCAATAATGACAAACTCTGCTGTATATAGAGAAATGATTGGAAGCTCAGATTTAGTTTATGGCATCACAAGCCTCCTGATATTTAAGCAAAATGAAACTGCATTTACCTGCAGATAACGGTTAAATCAATGATGGCTTAAACAATTCAACAATAAAACCAGACCATCACCTGCCCTTCTCAGTAAGCACTACGAAAGTCACTACAAAATTGCCTGGAAAGCTACAAAATACGAATGGCTATGAAGGTGTGTCTTACATTTGATCCCATCTTCCTCAGCATGAGTAGGACTCGCACTTTCTGCTGAATATACATCTCCTCCGGACTCTTTCCGGGGACGCCCTCACGGTTCATTCCCCTCCTGCCAGCTCCTGGATTTCCTGAAGAGAAAAGATCAGAAAAGGGCAAACTACAGTAGGTAATGGGGCATAACAGGAATAAGAGGCAAAGCTTAATTGCCAAAGTACCTATTTTTCACCATTGGGCAGAGCACTTAATAGCCTGGAGAATTAAGGAATCACATGCTTCATCAGAGGAACCCTTAAAAACGTTCTCAGCTAAATTGGGCCTTACATATGCAACTCAAAGAGGCCGATGTTCGCATCCCTACTAGCTCATTGTTGTTACACCTACTCTGCTCAAGTAGAAGATAATTCCTACAACTAGATGAAAGAAGGACCCTGAGAGGAGCCTGTGGTTTTGGGTTTTTCCCATAAATAAGCACAACCAGCATGAGAACAGGATGGCTGAATGCCCAGCCATCAAGACTGCAATGGCTAAATAAATGCTGATAGAATCAAATAAGTCTTTCTCCTCTCTTTTTCTTTTGTCCTTTCTATATCATATAAAAAAAAGTCACTGCACTTTTGTAGAAGTTAATAAAACATATTAACTGGTTTTGGAGAGAAAGAAGAGCTGAGAGGAGCAGTGATGGAGTAGAGTTTATCATCCTTCTTGTTATCATTGAAAAGCTGAAGTTTTGGTTTCCATTTTAATAGGAAGTTATTACATTATGGCATAAACAGACTATGCCACCTAAATTCTATAGCACAGAACATGATTATACTTTGTTGTCTGAGTACCTGGTAATTATGTAAGTTCCACAATAAGGTGTTTACCAAGAGAAAATAAAGAAGTTCAGGCATTCTCTTCAGCTACTACTGAAAAACAGTTTGCAGCATGTTTATTAAGTTAACAGTAGTAAAAAAATTAGCTTCAAATTCAGAAAATAATGGTGCTTCAAATGATCCATTAGAACAGCAGTGTAACAAAACTGAATGAACCTCTTAGAAGTAATGTGTGTTGGGAGAAATGTAACCCTGCTGAGGAATCTGCTGATGGAGGTATAAGCCAGCCACTCTTCCACAATGCACAGCTCAGAGAAGCGGCTCCAGAACAGATCTCCTGTTAGTTTTCATTCACAGACCTGGTCCTATATTAAGCTACAAATCTGCTTTCCTAAACCTCAGTAAGGTAAATAAGGGAATACACTACATGAGGCATGCTTAGTGAAGACTATCAGAGCAGGCTCAAACACACTTATGTTTCACATGCAATGTTTTCCTGCAGTCATTACCAACCTCTCCCCTCACTTTATTTTCATTATTACTTTTACAGGAAAGTCATCTGGGTGTGGAAACAGTTTAAAATTACACATAGGCCCTCCTGAGTGAGTCACAAGTAATGCAAACTTCAGTAGCAGCTGCTGGGATAGGCTTTGCCACCCACATTACTTAGCATGAAGATAACAGAAGCAAAAAGTGGAGAAAGATGCATCACCAGTCCTCCTCAAGTCAGTTTCCAGTGGGAAGATCTGAATTATGCTGATTTGCTACAGATGGCTCTGCTTGGAAACTTGCACCCTGTGAATGTGCAAGGTGGTCATATTTTTTTTTGCTACCATCAGCAAACTGCTTTCTGAAGGGAGAATAAAATGATCCCATATTTTTGTGCAGTGTCAACTCAACTAAGCAGACTGGATTATGTTACTAAGCATATACTCCACAGTGCAATTTACTGAGTGCTATTGACAAGTGATGTCAATAGTAAGAACAAAATAAGACAGAGAGAGGAGAATAAAGTTATGTGTATCCAGGGAGTGATAAAGCAACAAATGTTTATCAAGATACCAAGTTAAGTCTGAAAGGTTTCACAGGTTCTTAATGTTATACTAGTACATACCTTTTTCTTCAATTTCTCTATCTAGTGCCTTGAAGAGGGTAGGTGCTGCACTAGTAGCCAAAGAAATCAATTTACACAAGAAAAAGCACAACAGCAAAACCCATGAAATGCAATAATTCACCAATTATTCAAAAATGGAACAAATTATATGGGCTATCTATCAATAGGTGGCACCAAACACAAGTACCAAGAAAATGCCATGGCTGCCCCACACCAGCATTCCTGTACGCATCAGATATTACAAGAGATCTGTAGTTTATACATGTCATTATTCTTTGTTTTCCATCAGAATAGCCTTCCTGTTTATTAAACCTATTAATAATCCTATCTAGCCTGGTTCTTCTAAAGCGGCTGAGATGGATTTATCATTATTTAACAGGAAGGCTAAAAATACTAAAGCCTGCCCATTCAGCAAATGCTTCACAAAGCAAGTAAGCAACTAACTTTGGAGGGAAAAACTCCTCAATATGCTCAAGAGCTATCAAAATATATGTGTGAAGAAGTTAATTTAAGATTACAGAGCAACAGCACTTTGCTCTTCATACAGTGCACAATTATTTTGGGCAATAGCCTCAGCTACCACAGCTTTTTCTACTTGTTGACATTAAAGTAGAAAGACAAAATTCTTTAGACATTATTGAGACCCCAGCCTGAAAAGCTTTAATGTCCCTCTGCTCCTTTTACATAAAACACCACCATCTTTCCAAAGCTACTCTATGCCCAGGAGACAGCACAACCCAGCTTTACAAATGAAGGCCTGAGAAATCTTATCAAAGTCCTTATTAACTCTGCCTTCTCAAGAAAGCAACATGTATATGCTATACATGATGAAACGTGAATTAAGCAGTATTTCCCTAACCCCACAATTCTTTCTGGCACAGAGATGAAATCATTCCTCCCCCATCCCCAACCAATAAAAAACATCCATTTCCCTGCCAACATACCTGCTTCTAAAAACCACAGAAGATCAGATAAGCCCCGTGTTCAGTCCTGATTAATGATCCCAGCTGGAAAAAACGAGGAAACTGCCCTGTGAAAACAAATGAGCAAAGCGTTACAGAAATACACAAAGCTGCAACGCAGAAAGACCCTTCTTCATTCAATCTGCTTTTGAGTCACAGTCTCCTCTGGAGCAGGGTCCAGCCACAATTCATTACACCCTAGGCTTGTCTGGACTTTGCAGGCCCTTTTTACTTTTAAAGAGTAAGTTTTTTAAAGGTTAAGTCATTCTTCACCTGTCACTGATTTACACCCTGACCATACCAATGACATTCCCAAGCGCTTGAGAACTGAATGCATTCAAGCCCTGCATTCTTCACGAAGCTTTCAGCATAGAACTCCCTGGAAAAAGCAGTAAATGTTGTGACACATAATGTCTTCCAATATAAAATAATTTAAAAGATAGGTGCAGCTCCCCAAAGAGTTGAGGCAAACGAGGCAGAAATGTAAAGCATGCTGAGTTTGACCAAAATTGCTGGTTTCAACTATGTGTATGTTATCTGAAGACAGCAATTACCAAGCCTGGCACTTGAAAGCTGGGTTCAAAAACCCTTTGTGCAGAATCTTTCAGACCAACCTCACTGTTCAGTCCCCAACAGCTAGAAGTTACAGACTTCATTGGGTTTAGACTCATCTCAGAACATACTTCACAACTGACACTGGGTATCAGGACACGGTAAGATATTCCTAACTCTTCCTATCCATCACATGAGCCTCTAAGACAAGCAGCTCAATCTCATAGATGAAGTAACAGTTCCAATCCTCTGGAACGTGCAACGAAATACCAAGTGCCTGCTACTCAGCACAGCATCACAGCTGGAACTGTACCATTAATAGCCTAAGTTGCTGTACTTAATTGCTTCTGATTAGGAAAGATATATATATATATACACACCTGTACCATCTGTTAATGAAGTCCAGCTTAAATTTACTAAACATGCTCTTGAGTGGGTTTTCTGTGGTCAACAAGAGAAGGCAGATCCAGACTAACACAATTTCTTTCATGGCGCTTATCACCCCATGCAGATATCATTACTAGCAGGGAAAGAAGACAGGAGTAGCTGGAGCTACTCAACTGTTCTGTCCACAGGTTCATCAAAGAAATGCTGAATCCAAAATACCTGCTAGCTTCACCCATAGGCACTCTACAGTGTCTCTTAGTAACAAGTGCTGGAAGCAGCTGAGCTTTATCAATGGCTTAAAAGCATCATTTCACCTCTCCAGGGGGGAAAATCTGTCTGCTCTGGAAGGATTATTTAAGCCCTGCCCCACTAATTAGTTCCTACTGTTCTTACTCTCTAAATCATAGAATAATAAAACCATAGAATATGCAATGTAGTCCCAAGAAAAATCATCTACAGCACGGACATCAGGACCGTTTGCAGTAACTAACTGCTGTTCTCATTTCTATGAACTTCAAAGACACCCAGCACCACCAACACTGTACAAATACCACACAACTGCATGAACTCCTTCCTAAAGAAAAGGACGAGGGCATGCAAAGTATTCACTTCTGAGATGCATTTCTGTCCTACTGACAGACAGTTATAAGTCCCCATGCGCACCCCAAATTGCAAATAAATATAATAACTGCATAAATTGCTGTTAACACCAAATACAAATGAAAATGGTAAGATCAAATGTTTTCCTAACACTGTAAATTCAGAGGAATCCAGCTGAGAACTGAAACAGCCACCACAAGCCACTTTCCAGCCAGAAGGCTTCTATCAGCGACAATTCCACTTCCAAGCAAAGCTCAGTCCCTCTACAAGCAGCAGCAGCACTTGGAGCACACTTTGTCCCACCCATGTGGTCGCCTCCAGCTCAGCCCACCTCACCACTGCTACAGCAAATACATGGGTAGAACATCAAGCTTGCACACCAGAACTTCTCTGCTAAACCGCAGGGCACATCCTCTGAGTAACAAGTGCCTTTGCTGCTAAAAGCTTCAAAAATGACTGAAGTAAATACATAAATACTCAGGTTTCATTACTTTTTCTTAAAAGTGTAAGAACAAAATCAGAGCTGGTGACCAGACCAAAGCCACACAAAGGTTCTCCTACCAGCTTGGTCCTATCTAAGCAGCAGGTTCACACTTCCAGCATTTTCAACTACACATCGACATTTCCACATTCATCTCTAACAAATCCCAAGAAATAAGATCTAAAAATATGTTGCAACTGTGTATTTTGGGGGTGGGAGGGAAGAGGTGCAAAATATGAGAACGAGTTCAGCAAGACAGCTGAGGAACAGCTGAATCAAAACTAGCACAAGTTCTGCTCAGCCTTAAGAATCCCAATTGACCCGCGACACAATGATCCATCCTTGAAGCATCTTCCAGATCAGATAATTCTTTGCCTCACTTGCAATTACCAGCTCTGAATTCTGCTTCTTTCCTCACCTATATCCAGATTCTATTCCTGCAACGTCAGAACACCGTTTATCTCATGTTCAGATCCAGTTTTTTGTCTCAGTCTCAACAAGTGGTGACTGCTTTGCTTCATCTACACATGCTGCGGGACACAGGTCACTTCAGTTATCACTTCATCCTCACACAAGCCTCACCACTCCAACCAGCACTTCCACCATGGAAGGCAACATTCAGATCTTCCCCTGGTCATGAGGTCCTGTCACAGCTTAACTCAGACCATGTGCTGGCATGAGGAGGGTAAAAAATAACTAAAGACTTTTCAGCTTAAGTGTCACTAAAATATAACAACATCAGAACATCTTTCAAACTTACAATCAAAACTCTTCTTGTCCCAATGGGCTTGAATTCCCAGCCAGGATTTAAAACAGATAGAACCATGCAAGGTTCTTTACGTTGGAACTGAAACGAGAACTATTCTAAGCACAAAGCCTGCAGTTTCAAATCCATCCTTAACCTTTTTTCCTAAATAATTCTACTTCCTTATCAGGGTCTATATTTAGGTCAGAGATTGCTACAAAGATTATTTTTTAACATACAGAAACACTTATAGCAGTGAAGTAACATTAATAAGTTCAGAGATGTCCACCTTTGAGATGGAAAAAGGTCAAAGCCTTAACTGTAGATTCTATCACTTAAGAGATCATGCTGCTTCCCCAAACACGGCTCAGTTAAAGCAGTTTTAAAGCTAAAATGTAAGGCACACTAATTGAAAAGCAACACTTAAACTGAATGAGAGAAGATTTAGACTGGATATTAGGAAGAAGCTCTTCCCTGTGAGGGTGCTGAGGTATTGGCACAGGGTGCCCAGAGGAGCTGTGGCTGCCCCATCCCTGGCAGTGTTCAAGGCCAGGTTGGACGGGGCTTGGACCAACCTGCTCTAGTGGAAGGTGTCCCTGACCATGGAGGGGTTGGAACTGGATGAGCTTTGAGGTTCCTTCCAACACAAACCAGGCTGGGATTCTGCAATATGTTTTTAAAGTGTAACTGAATCACAACAGCATAAGGAAGCTGAACCAGCATCATGCAACATGCATGTGCATGCAACATGCCAAGTGCAGGATGCTGCAGTTGATGTCAGCTGATGAGCAAAGATAAAAACCCAATTTTGCACAGCCCACATACATCACAAACTTTTACCAACAGCACTAATGAACCCCAGTGTTTCTAGTTAAAACACAGTTAATTAATTCACCTGTTCTTGCCAGATGTATTATATTGCTTATGATAAAAAACATTCCCTGAAAGGGCACATATCCATTTGTATTTTTCAGCACAAAAAGCCAGACAGGGAGACAGAAAACCAAGAACCACCATGCACCGGACTGAAGGGATCCCCACAGCTTTGACAGACCTAACTGGAAAGCTGTTCATCCAGAAGAACAAGTAGCCAAAGCCACTCAAAAGCCCAGTTATATGTTCACTAAGCAAAGAAATACCCGAGTCTCAGCTGAATTTCTGGTAATCATTACCAGTGCTAAAGGAAGAGATGCCAAAGGCTGATGAAACCATACAGAATGCCCTGTTCTCTCAGGTCTGGAACTGGTCTCTCCAGGTAAGGATGAGGCAGATGTGCAAAGGCAACAGGAAAGCTGGGGCCGCCAACACCTTATCTATTTGGTTGCTCAGCACAGTTCTACTCTGCAATGCCACCATTCAACTCCTTTCTCCTGAAAAACACTAACTTGTGCACCTCAAAAGCTGTGCTTTTTGTCTGAAATGATTATGTTCTTCACTAAACAGTGTTAAAAGACTAAATCCTGCAAGCTTGTCCTGCTACATCCCACACGCTGCAAATGGACATAACTGGGTCACCTAATTTTCCCTGTTTGGCAGGAATAAGGAATGAAATTTAGTTCTCATTAATTTTTAATATGATTCACAAGACAGAATAATAAATGAGAAAGATCTATATAATACAGCCAAAACAGCCAGCCCAGCCTTACCAAAGCAGTAAATTTGAGTTTAAAAACATTCCCTCCCTTTCCCAAGCAGTAAACTTGGGAAGCTGGTCAGCAAACAAATGGGAAAGCTGTCCTGTCCTACAGCACTTGGTGCCCCTGCGGCTGCAGAAGGGCTGGTGAGGATCACAGGAATGCCTTCTGCTTTGCAAGGCCCAACATGTGGACCGGGCAGAGCCAAGCATGCCTGACATTCCCATCCCCATCCCTGTTTGTCTGCCTACCAACCCATCTCCTTAGCTGCGGAAAGAATATGTGCAATCCTGTCCCCTTGGAAAAGAAAGTGGAGGTACCACCTCCATGCAAAACACTGCAGACTGAACAGACTGAAATTACTTTCGAGCAAGGTTTTAAGTTAGATGTATTTACATCTTCTGGTTCCAAAACCACATCAACACTGACAAACCAAAGTAGAAGGGGATGAAGTATTTTTACCTTTTCCACAAGCATTAAGAGATGCTTCCCTACCTCTCCATACTGCTCTGGTCCTGAAAATTTCATCATGAAAATTCAATCCTTCCTGAAAAACAGCCTAAAAGACCATACCATCTTTCTCTTCAAATATTGACCCAGGATACAACAGCATGTAATGAAAAAATACTGCTTTTGCAGTCATCTCCCCTCTCCTTTCTTTTCCTAATTTCATTTAGAACACTGGCTACTGTGTTCTGACATTAAAGAAAACCCAGATAGGATAAATCTCTGCTCAGACTCAGTTTAATTCATCTGTTTCACAACGCAGGTGGAAACAGCTCCTAAGGAAACTCCAGTTCACCAGCAAGAACTGTTCTGACTGAATGGTTTCAGCAGAGGAGGGTTACAACACCCCACAACTGATATTACAGATTTGTAACTACATATTTACTTCACTTCCACCTATACTTTCATGAATTCAAAACCTGGAAGGGCTCCTCTGCTGGACAATGCCACAGATGGGTTCAGTATAAGGAGCTTCTAAATTACTCTGACTCCCCCCCATCCCTTTAAAACAAAGAAGCAAAACCCCAAAAACCCAACAAAACCCACAAAAATGTCACATCCCGGGAGAAGAATAATAAAATACACACTAAAAAATGGTATGTTTGTGCACTTTGCATAAGAGAAACTACTTAAGCATCCCACTGAATGTTAACGACATGCTTATTTAATGCAACGAGAGAACAACATAAACTTTTCTTCCTTCAGATTACATATTCCCAACATTCTGTATCAGTGAAATTCCTAACATCCCCATTTAACTGGGATGGGAAGAAAAACAAAGGGAAGCTGAGGAAACCACAGAGTGTAAATCAAGGGGGGAAGCAGTAAGCTGTCAGTAAATGCAATGTTTGACATATTCAATCTTAACAATTTAGGGTACTTTGGGCAGCCATCTGGCAAGCTGTTTAAAATGTAAGTCACAGCTGACTACCTCTTTAACATCTTGTATCATTTCCAGTTACAGTGAAAAGAAATCCAAAAGGACTTAGTCCAGCTTCCTTTTTTTCCCCCTTTAATCTGCCTAGTTCTGTTTAAGGCAGCTAAAAACCTCAATTAATGGGACAGGATTATAAAGGCTCAGATAAGGAGTTATGGTGAATAAAACCAATCGCTGCAGGTTTCCTTTGCACTACACAAATTGAGTTAACAGCCAGCATGAAAATGTCCCTTTGACTCTACGATATCATTATTCAAGGTTAAGCTATTAGCCTCCACAGCTACATTATTGAGTACTTCAGTGGTTAAAGCACGGTCATACTGGGAAGCTTCTAAGTGCAAGGGGCTGCTGCACCTTTAAGCCTTGTTAATTTTCAAATGACACTTTACAGAGAACAGCCAGAGCCCTCAAAACCTTCCAGGCTGGAGCCTGAATCCTGAAGGCAGGAACCAGAGCCTGCAAAATCCTGCTGCAGATTTTCCTCTAATTCAGCCTGACTCATGACCTCCAGTCACAGGCTGCTGCAGACTGGATTAATTCCCATCTCCGGAGAGATATGACAATGAAGAACTCTTTAACAGCTACCTATTTATAGGTGAAGAGTAAGAGCCGAACTATTAAACATGACTTTTCCCATTGTTTCTATGTTCAGTGTTGTCTTTCAGCTGACTTCAGAATGTGAACCTCAGGGTGGGATTTTGGCGCATTTGCAGCTGGAACTCCAGTGATAGGTTCACATCTCTTGCATGTTAGATTCAAATTTTCAACAAAAGGACCACAGTCCTTCCTCTTGAGGAGGCTCAGGAAACAGCCCCAAACTTGCCATTTACACATAAAAACAAGCAAAGGGTTTTTTTCCAGTGCTGGATCACCTTTCAGAGCTCCAAAAAGGCCTTAAAAAGTAGTGACGAAGTGCATTCAAAAAAGATTCCCCCTATATTAAAACAGTGCTTAAGGTACCTGTAAACAAACCCCAAAATCCTGCCATCCTAATCACCATTTTTATGCAATTAATGCTTGCCTTCTGACCTTCAGGCACACACAAACCACTTTTGTTTGGGGTTCTTTTTGCTGTACCACAGCAGCCACCTCTCAAAGGAAAGACATCTACCACATCTCAGAGTTAAAAGAGGCAGCAAAGGTTTTTAGGTAGTTCATGTCAGTCAGCTTGAAGCCTCTGAAATTAAATGTAGTAACGGCAATAAAACCTTAAAAAAGACTTTCATTTCACAAAAGGTACTCACGTTTCAAAGCTGAATTTGTCAGAAAACCTTCCAAAAGTGACAACAATGAACTACAGCAGTTTATACACAAATTCTACCCCAAAGAAACGATTCTAGAGAGGTTACAATAGAAGAATGCCACAATACTTTACTCAGGATGGTCTTCAAGAGCTGGATTGATGAGTGCTGTTCTCGTCCCAGTCACCAGATCTTTCAAGGACGTTCATGCACCTCTTCCCCTATTTATAATAAAGCTACAAATCTAAGCAGGAAAGCAGGCACTAATGATAGATAGTCAATGGTTTTAATACCAGGCATCCAAACCAAAAGAATTACAGCTGTAAAACGAGGTGTTACACATCCCTCAGCAAAACAAAGCTGCATGCCAATACTTTCTGTAACATTCTATAAATACTCTTATCTTTTCAGAAGCAGACATAAACTTGAGATGCCTTTACTTGTTCTACAGAAATGAGCTTTATTTTCATTGATTTGAATTTCAATAGTAAACCAGTGAAAAAATGGAGCAGCAATAAGGGTTATTTTATCACCAGCTTACAAGAATCAACAAAGCCTTTTCAATACACCTATCCCATTTTATATGGTATGTTACACGCATTGTACAAACATGTACCTATATAACACCTCCACCTATGTAGTATCATATTTTTGGACTATTAATTATTGACACCAATGACAGAGGCTCCTGCAGCACGTCCATTCTATGATCATTACAGAAACTGAAGCAAGGCCAATGCACAAACATGCAAGAGGAAGACTGAGACCATTAATTGTGGCCACTTCATTTTCTTGTGATGTCAATCAGCTTTATGATCATGTTTTTCAAAGAAGCTCTGCAAGAAGTGGTAAAGCTGGGTCATAATCCCCTGAACATTTACAGGTTATCAGCATTAACAGGGTTTCACTGGAGATTGCCATTTATATTACAGAAACTAACTTAACAGGCTAAAAAACAACTTAATACATGAGAAATAAACACCCTACACTCATAAAGCATCAACACTGATAGAAATTAGCTGACTGTAGAAGCAAGAAATTGGCTCAGTCTTCATAATGAACCTAAAATAAGCCTACCATGCCCACACAACAGAGTACAATGTCAAAAATGATGAAAGTACGTGGATAAGCCCAAGGTGCAGGACGTTTTTTCTGCTGCCTTCAGTTAATTCTCAAGCAGTCTGAAATACGCACGGACAAGCAGACATTCAGAATTACCAGCAGTGCTAATGGAGAAGCATATCAACGTTTGGTATGTTTCCAACTAAATAGTTTCATTAATACCATTAATGAAATAGTATTTCGTTTGTATTCAGGATTTTGAAATTAAAGTGCTTTGAAATTAAACTACATCTATAGGGTAAAAATTTTATGTTTCAGTCAACTTTAACAGGGCAAAAGACACTATTAACCTATCATAAACCATTACAGAACAATCTAAAATCCAAACAAGCAGAATTCCAGTAAGTATCCGTAAGTTGTTAAAACAACAATACCATTTAATTTCAATTCACATGCAAGCAGTAAAAGCCTCCAAAACCCCATCAGTTCCATATTTGGAGCCTGTGGTCTAGTGACCAACTTCTCAGCAGCTCAAGCACGCTGCATTGTTCGATTTATCCAGAAGTGGCAGAGCAATGCCTACCAAAAGGACTTCTTTCCACTATTTCACTCACTGGAGCACCATGACACATTTATTTACAAGCTTTTCCTTGGTACTCATCAGCACAGTATCTTTCTACAGACGCCTGCCATATTAGAGACAGCTTTCAATTTAAAACGTGATCTATGCTGCCCTGTAATTTATCCTGACATCTGAACATCATTAATGTCAGATTACATACATTTTACACTGGAAATGCCTACAGATCTTTTATAGTTTAGAGATTACGGCTAACTAGGGGTTTTTAAGCAATTAAAAAGTGAGCTGTTATTAGGTTGGTGACTACTTAGCATTTTAATGTTTTGCAATACTGTATCAAAGTAGAGTGCTAGGACCAGAGACTCTTAGATTAATAGTTCCCGACTACCAAAATTGCCCAACCACTGGACAACAACATGAAATATTGTTCCGGCCTCACACATCAATAAAATCTGCAGTACAATGTGATCCATATATCCCTTGCGACCCCCACTTATCTTGCCTCTTTAGGCAAACAGTAATAAGAATTCTCCTGGGCTGGTTTGCCCATGGATGCTCTGCATAAGCAAGAATGCGGAGAAGTGGGTTTGGGTCTGAACCAGTGTATGGTTTAATTTTGAAACCATCTAAAGAGGTATTCTATTAACAGCTCTTGCTGGAAGTTGAACTAAGAATTACTGGCTATTTGTCTAACATGAATATATTCCTTGATAATCTTCTCTCCACTAACCACAATTCAAAACCTTTCTGATATGTTGGCATCACTAATATTACAGAGGCAAGAGCCCCCTGCTCCTAGGCCCTTCTCCTACTATCTAAGTAGTATCCAAGGCTACTACTCCTTGGAAACTTTCCTCAACATTACTCCACAAACTGGCCTTAAATAACTGTTTTAATCACAAGTGGAAAAGGATGCCAACTCCTCTCTTCAATGAAGGATTTATTAAAACCAAAAAGCACATGGGAGTGTTGTTCCTTTTATTAGGTCACCAGCCAAGATCATGCTGCAAAGACACCTGATGGGGACACGAGGAAGGAAAAAGAAATCCTTCTCAATTTTAAGAGAAGACCTCTAATGTTCACAAATTTAAAACAAATTCCTAATTACACACCAGTTTTACCACAGATATTTTGATTTACCAGAGATTTTTTTTTGCTAAAGTGGAAGGAAATCTTGCCTTCAAGAGGCTTCCTATTTCTCAGGAAAAGGGATGCAATTTCCTTCCTCCCTAACCACAATTCTGAATGTTACCTTAATTATATTAGCCTTGAACTGTGACATAAACCTGTACGAGGTCATTAGTTTGACAGCAGAAATCTCCCCTTAGCAATGCTGTACAAACACATACACATGGCCTGGAGAGCAACAAACCACCTACGACAGGGAATTTTTAGGGGTTATGTCAAGTCCCAGTCAGTGCTGGGACTGATTAATCTCAGAGTACAGTGAAAACTGGAAGAATCACAGGCAAGACTGAGAGCACACACACATTAAAGGCAACCAAGCTGAGCTGCATGGAAAACCATGTGGAATTGTGCGGCAAGTTTGATTTACTCAGAGATCAACACTAATGAAGTTAAATACTTAAAACTGATTGTTTCAAGAACTCCTAGATAAGTAAAACTGGATGCATTTACAGGATAAATGGCAATCACTCCCATAAGAATGGGAGCATCATGCAGATGAAACCATATGTATTTTGATTAAACAAAGCCCAATAGACACCAATAACAACAAAGGGTGTTAAGCCCAGAGACCATCCACAACGCTCATCACAAGGCTGATCCTTCCACAAGTTAGAACTCCTGCAGGAGTTCAGACCACTTCAGAAAGTTTCCATGAGCAGGGTTGCATGCAACCACCACCAACTGAAGGCAGACCATGGAAAGAGAGTTACTGGGGCTGCAGACAGATTACTGCACTTCCCAAACCATGAGTACATTTACAGTACAACTTTATTGTATTTAGTTTCTCAACAAAAAGGATTTTATAGTAGTTAGGTCAAAAAGTTCAGCTACCAGGAAAAGAACAATGAAATGGGCATATTAAACACAAGGTGCTAAAACTCTATTTCCCTTCCTTGCCCAGTTTCACATACAGAAAGTTATTTTATGTTTAAAACATACTTTGTAAGAGGTAGTGAACTACGAAACATGACAGCAAAACATTAAGAAACTCATTGCAACCTGGTTTATGTGCATTGTGAAAGGTTTATTTTGCAGAGTCCCCTGAAGCTGCTGAACAGATTTCCAGTGATAGAAGTTCTGTTTAAAAATCCTGCTGTTTGTGACCTTTGAAGCTCAGCAACCTTTCACGAATTCCACAGAAACCAATGAGTAGTATTTGGCATCTACAGACATTCCTGAAAAAGGCAACTAAGCAGATCTGAATGCTCCTATTTTTCTCCATTTGGCATCAATTCTTAAGGTTAACTATATTTTAAGTGTGCTATAGCCAATCATTTTTGCATAAACATTCAGTTAACTGTGTTTACCTTGAAGTCTGATATTGCCTCCCCCAACGAACCAAGGAAGCTGTCAGTTTTCCATATAAAATCCAGCACACTCAAACTTAGGAAACCGTTAAAATTACATTAGTGCAGCAACAGGCACCAAAGATCACCACAGTCAGACCAACCCCTTCCATCAGTAGATTACCTTCAACTCTTTCAGTATTTATGTTGCTTCTTTACAGAAACTCTGCTGCCAAAATGTAGGTCACATTTCCTTTAAGGGAACACGGTTTAGTACATACATACTTATTTAAAGCTCAATGAAATTAATTAAAAGCTCCTCACTGACTTCAATGCATACTGAATCAGGACCTGGATGAGTTCAGAGGCAAACCAATTACACTTTAATTAAACATCCTCACATTCTTGTGAAGCAGTCAACTAATTTTATAGAAGGACAAACTGAGTCAGAAAGTTTCACAGCTTGGTCACGATCATAAACAGAGCTCTCCAGTGGAAGCTGTCCCTGTCTGTGACCGGGGTCTGGAACTAGATGACCTTTAAGGTCCCTTCCAACACAAACCATTTCATGATTCTATGACTGATCACCTAAGTTGCTTCTGTATTTGTGTCCTGGGTTCAGCAGTAGCAGGCATTTTTTCTCCTTAGTACCTGGTGCAGTGCTGTGTTTTTGACTTTCAACCTGGGAACAGTGCTGATAACACCAATGTTTTCAGCTGTTTCAGTAATGCTTACTCTGACCAAGGACTTTCTGAGCCTCATGCTCTGCCAGGAAGCAGGGGAAGCTGGGAGGAAGCAGAGACAGGATACCTGACCCAAACTGCCCAAAGGGGTATTCCATACCACAGCATGTCATACCCACTATACAAACTGGGGGCAGTTACCTGGAAGGGTTAGATCACTGCTCAGTCACGCTGGGTATCGGTCAGTGGGTGGTGAGCGGCTGTATTCGGTTTCCTTGTTACTTCCCTTACCATTATTATTACTGCTGGTAGCAGCAGTGGTTTGTGTTATACCTCAGTTACTGGGCTGCTCTTATCTCAACCCGCGGGAGTTACATTCT
>JAOEHY010014784.1:51456-65733 GCA_025447955.1 Psilopsiagon aurifrons
GCAGAACCACTGTGTCCCACCAGGGTGGGCTCTCAGGAGCCTGAACCCAGGTCCTGTGCTTTTGGTGCAGCGGTGCCGAGCGGCGCTATGAGCTCACGCTCCCCCCTCCAGCCGTCCTGGTCCATGGGCGAGGCCGGGGAGTACAGCCGCTCCGGTCGTGCCGTGCGTGATGAATCACAGCATCGTTAACACGGGTTACACCTCCACTTTTCAATGACAATATGCTAAGAAAGTTAAAGACGCTGCAAAATCCAATGCAGCTGAACTCAGATTAAGTCAGCAAACACTGAAAATACCATCTTGTGAGGACCTCCAACTAGGTTGAGTGCCCGTCTGGGCATTCAGGCACTGTAATCCTTCCCCTAGGTAGGCTGAAGCAGAGTAAGGTCACAGCAAACACGAAGAAGAATTAAGAAAATGAAGCCACCAAAGGTCCATCAACCCCGGGCCATCACTTACCTGCATTTTGGTTTCCCAACTAGGCTCAACAGTAATGCTGCTCATCTTAATGTGTAGTGGTGGGTGAGCAAGGCAAGTATAAAAATCCTGAAGATAAAAATGCTTTGTGTACTGTTATTTAGTAAAATGCATCTGTTTTCCACTCGGTATTTAACTTAATTGCATAAAACAAGTCACAGTAATGCAATAGGTGGCACTTCCTTTAACAGCTTGCTGCTTAATGACATCAAAGCTGTGTGCCACTGAAATCCACACCCCACTGCCAGCTAATGAGGGTCTTAACATGAAAGCCTCTGCAAAGAGCAAACCCAAGCTGCCAACAGACACAGGAATGGTGCAAATGTGCTGGGATCCGAGATCACTACCACGTACCCACAGCACAGCAGGCAGTAATGATTATTAATTATTTAAGAAAAGAACATAAGAGCTCCAGCAGAAGCTGAAAAAAATATGCAGAAGTGTTGCTCTGGGATCCTCCAGTTGGATTACTGTTAATTAGCACAGTACATGAGTCTGAGGGAAAGATCTAAAAGCATCTTATGCTAGTAGGAACTTATAATTAAGCCATCATTTGCATCTTTGCAATAGTATGAGTTTTCTTGCTGATAACATCATGGGCAAAACACCATTTTATGACTAAATATTGTCTAGCTCTCCTGCTCTCATTTAGCTGACTGCACAGCAGTGTAATGCAATCTTACACAGCATCAATTTAACATCCCGCATTTATTTAGAAAGGGGTTTAGCAGAGAGAGATACTAAAGGCTTCCTTTCTTAAAACAGTCTAAATCAACTTCTGCCTCAGCATAGTCTGGTACATCAAGCTTACCAATATGTTTAGCCACTAAGCAAGATAACATCTGGCCGTTACAGCAGTCACTTGTATCATTGTAAGATGTGATGGATGCGCAAGAGACCTTGTAATTCCTAGCTCCACAACTGATCTAGAATATTGCTCATGCCTCATGGGATGCACAGACCTTCACAAAGTAAACAGAAGATAAAAGTACACTGCACTTGATCAAATCTACTCTCTTACTAATTCTCACACTACTTGCCTCAACCACAAAATGGGAAGAATACAGCTTACCAGCTGGAGAATGTTAGCAAGCATAATTATCTAAAGGCTAAGTCTTTCTAAGGTTTTTAGAAATATTGCATAAAGATTCAGTATTGTTTTATACAAGTTTAACAGATTAAATGGATTTTTCTTTTCAATCTTCTGCTTAATGAGGCTGCTGGTTGTTCCAGTAAGCCAAAACTTCCAAAACCTCCTCTGAATCCCTGCTTCACTTACAAAAGCTCTCTCAGCTCACTCTGTCCTTCTCTGATCCCCAATTCTTTATTAACTCTGAAATTCATGTATGATTCCTCCACAGTACAGCTGCTTCCATTCTCCAAGTCCCTGTCTGTATTTGTTGGCATCTCTCTCTCATTAAAGGGTTTACAGCCGCATCTGTACACAGAGACTCTGCTTTCATTATCCATCTGATTTAACTGCACTCAATGAAGACTCTTTCCTTGGAAGATGTGTTTGGTACCTAATGAGGGAACTGGGTTTAGTTTGGAATCTTTTATGTTTCAGACTTAGTCTGACAATTCCAATCCATCAAAATGATGCTTTTATGCCAAAAAGCACAGCGTTGACTGAAAACTAAATGCAGTTCAACCAACAGACTCTTTGCATACTTGGCACTACAATAAATGATGGAGGGTTATGAGAGCCAGTTGAAATTTCCATGACTGCTGGTGAGCACGACTTGCACAGATTACAAAGTACAGTAGAAAAGTAAAGCTGCCTTAGTTATGATATTTAATGTTTCTACAGACTGTGCAGTGAGGAGGTATGCAGAGGTATTTTAGAGGGATGGACAAAAAAAGCTCTTTAGTGTAAAAAAAAGGCTATGACAATCTTTTTTGTTAATCCAAGCTTAGTTGTATGGTAAGAAACCTTCTGAGCTGCAGATTTTATTCAAAACCAGAAGCGCTCTCAGATTAAATTTGGTATTAATGAAGTTGCAAAGCACACACTTTTACAACAACACTACAGAACTTCATTTCAATCTCTACCTTACAAAGACATTAACTGGACAATTGAAAGAAAAACTGTTTACCCAGACATTAACACTTCTGGCCATAGGATCTGCAGGTGGTTCTGCCTGATGGTTTCCAGTACATCTGTGATTATTACTGACTCAGCTTTGGAGGTATGTTGAGACATGATCCTAAACATTATCAAGCAGCACACTATTCTGATAGCAGAATAAAAAGAGATGTCCAGGATTAGAGTTTGTTTTAAAAATAAATGTGCCATTAAGCATATCATTATTAGTACATTAGTGTGTTAAATTACAGCAGTTATTTCAGTGCATGATACAGCAATGCCTTAACGTTATGCCTGTATGTCCTCTTTTAAGACCTTTTTTTAGAGACAAGTTATGCTGAAACATTTTTATTTATCCCGTCAGATAGTGTCAGATACTTTAGGCCCCCTTTTCAGATGCTGTGAACATCCACTTGACTGAGATAGGAAGTTTAGATGCTTAAGAGTTATGGGAGAGAAATCTTGGGCAACATAACCCCAGCAAGTCTTCCCACCCCCTCACAGGCATAAAACCCCATTGAAGTTAAAATCCCTACAACCTCACAGCAAGAGAAGGTGTCATATTTTCCATGCCTCCTAAAGAAAAATTCCACTATGAGCACTTCTGTTCCTCTCTCATGGGTAGCTAAGCAGACGCAATTGAACGAAGAGTTTATTTCCCTAATAGAAAAGACTTCTCCAGAACTCAGCAATAATTTAAAAATGATGGAAACCAAAAGATGCCTTCAGGCTGGCATTGCTTTCTTTACAATGCAAAAAACCTCTATTTGTCCTCATATAGGAAGGGAATGGCCCTACTGGAAACAAAACCAAATGGTTCTATTTTAATTTGCCTACCATTTCAGCCACTAATGATACAGCTCTAAATGCCTGGTCAGCGGGGAATCATTAGTACAGACTTCTGTATCAAAATGAGTTTGACTTTTACAGGCAGGGTAACATGATGAACTAAGGGATCTCTTAAGATACCTTGTATTTTTCCTTTAAGACAAAGATAACTTGCTACTTTCCATTCAAGATCAAAGCAGGGAAATAATACAAGCTGACAAAGACAGAAGAAAGAGAGACAGAGCATTTGAAGCTTCAATTTTCTCTCTAACACGTTTTCTTCTAGATCAGTACAATCACTGGATTCACCCTACAGAGAAAGAAGATTAAAAAAAGGAAGGCAATATACAGCTGAGAAGAACTCTGGGCAACTTTGCTATGTTTAAAGCTACTGTACCTTACAGTTCTCATTTCAGAAGTAAAAGGATAAACAAAAAACAAAGCACTTTTAATCTTCAAAGTAATGCATGATCAATAACAACTTCATAGCACTCAATAGTCAAGTATCATAATCTCTATTTTACTCCAGGAGAGAAAGATGTGTAGGGAAGTGATCTGCATGGGTCTGACTGGGGATGGAACTCAAACATCACAAGCTTTTATGTTAAATGACAAAACCATGCTTTCGTTAAGGAATTATTCTTTTTGTTACCAGTTTTTATTTGAACAAACCATTATTATAATAGAAGAATTGAGGACTTTTTCCCCAGCCCCTGCAGAAGCATTGGAGATCCTAGTGGAGGTACATCCCAGGGTTGTTTGGCTAATATTTAGCACAGCACACCAATTATTTACAATGCTTCTGATATTAATCTTACCACTTCAGGTGGGTTACTGAAGTAACTATTTGCTAAGGTCAGCACATGAATAGCTGCATATTGGCAACAACTTCCTTGCCAAATTACCTTTACAATCAGGGCATTGTGCAGGACACATCCAGGCTCTGGGCTGGAGCCTCCTGACCCTTCACAACTTTTGCGAAGGAAGTCTGGCCTGGCATACTGAATCTTGAAATAGTACTGGTCATTGATCTCGACCTCATCTCTGTCCATCTAAATCACAAGAGATCTTTTAAAGAACAGAAGGAGCACAAGGTTACAAAGATATTCAGTCAAAGATGTATTTAATAGGAATTTTACAACTGCCTGCAGTACAGAAAATGCAAAAATCCTGAAATATTAGCAAATCAATAAAAAGAGTTTCTCCTGGAAATTTACACCTCTCAGACTACAAGGGAAAAGATTTCCATATCATTGTACTGTAAACTTACTGTAATCTGTGGGAGCACTGAGAGATTTCATTTACATACTAATGCCACAAGCAAGCTGGGGGGTGTGGGGAGAGAAGAGTTACTTAGCACCAGTAATGAGCAGAAAGGAAAAGAAGGCAGCTACAGTCCCCAGGGACTGTTTTGTTTTCAGTAATTTTAGACTGTCTAATAATGCCTTTTAATAAGCTGCTCTCAGCTATAAAGCTGCAATCAGCCCTTGTCAAAGAACATAATGCTGCCCCAGACAGCAAAACAGTTTTGATATAATGGACAAAGGACCCCATTTAAATAAAAGCTTCTTAAAACAGAAATGAGGAAAAAGTTCCATCAGTGTTCAGACAAATTATGCTGTCCATACTGTGTATTCTTTCATTTCTAACACACTGGATTTCAAGAACATCTCTATTAAAGCAAAATACATTCTGAACAGCACATTTTCTGGTTCACTCCAGTCCTAGTTTATAAGTAGACCAATTTGCTTATTTATTGGGTATTTATGCCACACAGTGCAGTCTAAGTTATGACTGATCCTGTTAATTTTCTGGTTTTAGTCTATGCTACCCATTTAGTCTCTAAGTGACTCCTATATGACACAGATTAACACTGCAATAAGCTATCCACATTTAAGACTATTTCACTCCACTCAATTTAAAGGAGTTCTCACTGAAGCTCAAGTCTAGCTATAAGAGCTAAATATATATATGATAGGTGAAACATGGATGTTCTACTCCATTAAACACAGGATTCTTCAAAACAGTGGGTCACCTTCACTGCTGACAAATGCATATCCATCTCCAGTGTTGCCAAAAGCCATGCCACTATAAACTGGAACTGAATCTACCCAAACTTTAGGTTTAGAAGCTGGCTCATAAACCATTACTAATTCAAAAAGAATTCAGTATCATCCATTTAGTACATGTGTTTCTTATCATTCAAAGCACTAACAAGATGGGAAGAAGATCACTTTTTTCCTCTAGGAATTCTGATCTTTCCAGGAACAGACCTACTGTGATGGCAGTTAACACATTTTACCGCTCAGTTCAGAAATGCCTAAAACTTAAGACACATTGCCAGTAAAACACCCAAAATCACTCAAACCAGCACAAAATCTTTTGTTCTGAAGAAACAATAATCACCTTAATGATACAGGTAGAGATCTCTGTTTAACCTCTTCTTAGTGTCAGTTTTACATGCTGGAGAATCAGCAAAAATCACTGTGGCATTTGGTTATTGCACTTTGTGCTTATTTAAGGAAAAATAAATTTACCACTTAGAAAAAACAAATTAAGCAGCAAAATGGCAGCTTTTTCATCTCAGTCCATTTCTGCTCCACCTTATGGGAAGGGAAACTGGCTGTACCTGTGCCTGGCAAGTCCCACTTTCTCTGAGGGGTGCCAGAGAGTAATAGTGCATCAACACAAGCACAGCCAAACCTCCTTTTGCCAATGACATTTCATAACGCTTCCTCCACTTGCGAAGCTCTCCAGACAAAGGAAGTGCAAACAGCCAGCCCAAAGGACCTAAAACTGTCTAGTGATTGAATTCCTTTTGCACAGAAACAAAGGGAAATTGCTTTTATTTGCATGAAGTTACATTTGCATTTTTTCCCCATTTATTTACAGCTAAAAGCTGTGTACTTTTCTCTACCTAGTGGTAAATAAGGGCAACAGATATGAAATTCAATTAAGCCATCTTTTTTCTTATCTTTTGGTTACCAATATCATCAGATCAGTGCCTGCATAGATACCAAGGGAGATCTGAAATGCATGTTTCTCAAGCTGGAAAAAATCTCAATGAAGAACAAACTCAACCCAAATGCTAAGTACTGAATTAAAGTGTGAAGCAAAGAGTACTTTAAGAACAAGATTCCCAACACTGATTCACAAAACAGAGTTTACCAGGAAGTTAAACCACACATTTAGAGACCCAGGTAGCTTCTCCACACTCAGAGTGAAAGATTCAATAAGAAGAGATTTAAAATCCTCCTACACGCTGAGATTCACGATTGTAATTGCTCTATGGAGTCACACTCTCCCCTCCAGAGCACTGCCACCTGATAAATACACTGAGCAAACTTGCACCAATCACAGGATGAGAGTTCCCCACCACCTTTTTAACCTGTTTCTATTGCAAGCTGTTCCATGTTATCACAAAAATACTGGGAAATAACGGTAGCATGTAGTCCTACACCCAGAGCCGAAGTACCAGGTCACAGAAAAGGCTTCTCATTGCCATTTCTTAGCAATTCCCTGTCATTTCAATACACAAGGTTAAATTACTCTAGAAGCCTCCCTACAGGGCTCCCATTGTTTGTCCGTCAAGGCTAGGACACAATAGAGCTCATTCATGTGCACAGCAAACAAGCAGCTCAGGGCCCACGATCAGCATACAGTCTCATCTGGGTTCTTCTGCAAACAGTTTGTAGAAAGATGGCATTTCAAATAAACTAAGTCATTTTTTCCAAGCTTCAATGCATTCCCAGTACAAGCTACTTAGTAGGGAGTCTGGGCACAAATTAAGACAATTTGAGAGCATTGTGAAGAATCACCCCAAAACCCACTCACCCATTAGGATTGCTCCTGAAAAACATCTGCTCGCTACAACCACATGCAAAAAAGATGATATTTTAATAGTTAGAGAAATACACATTCAGAAAAGGTCACAAGAGCTGATTCTTCCCAAAGACAGTCATACCATGCTTTTGTTTCTAGAGTACCACTAAATGTTCAGCCACAGAGCTGGTATGAGTATGGGGTTCAGACACCAGGGTTCAAAAGTGCACTTAAGGCGGTTTACTTCATATCTTCTTGTTAAGAACCCAAGAGGTTTAACATTTGGCGTTTTCCTTTGTTTTGTTTTTCTTTTCAACACATTAAAAATAGAAAAACCAAATGCAATATGACAGAAGTCCAATGCTGCTGATAACTGGAGAGCCACAAGCCTCACGCACCTCTTCATTGTTTTGCCTTTTCTACTTCGAAACTTGCTAGAGCAAAGACTTTGTCTCCTGATCCTATGAGGGGGGGGGAAAACATTTTCAGTCAGTATTAGTAGTAATTGTGAATTTCCTTATATACAATTTCAAGCAAGCAAAATATGTGAGATCAAAAGAAATCAAACCTATATTTTGAAAAGTAGAACACTTGAACTAATTTAAAATAGAGAGAGAGATGCTGGCTTGACAGGCCTGAAACCAGCCACATTAAACTGATGGTTAACTGGGATGGAGTGAACCATCAGTGGGGCTGATAACCCCACTGATGTTTTGGCTACTGCTGGGCAGTGCTGGCACAGCATCAAGGCAGTCTCACCCCTAAAAGCCAATAGGCTGGGGATGGACAAGAGAATAAATATTTTGATTTTCCTTTGCTTCTGTGCACAGCCTTTGCTTTTCTTCACTATCCTGCATTTACCTTAACCCATAAGGTTTTATTTCTGTTTTCTCCCCCTGTCCTGTTGAAAAGGGGGAATCAGAATGCAGCTTGGTGGACAGCCAAGGTGAGCCCACCGCACAGAGAGCTTCTAACAAAGCACCCTTTTGAACAGAAGGGTTCTCACCTTGCTTTACACTGTCAGGAACAGAAGTACTCAAAGGTAGGTCACAAAGACAGCAATTTTGTACCCTAACATAGTCTGGCACGTTCTTGTCATTCATCATTCTTTCATCACAGTTCTAACTGCAACGCTAGAATGAACTGTTGTGCTTATTTAGTGCATGTAACAACTGATTTTTCAGTCTTGTCAGTATGATTAGAGTTATGACAATCATGGCAAGAGAAGTAAAACTCTTATTTTGACAATGTGCCTGTAATTGCTGAATTCTCTTCAAGCAAAGGAAAATGCTCTCCTGAGGTCATTAATGCAACAAAGAACAAAGATCTGTGTAAGAGAGTATCTCTGCTTGAGACAGACCATTCAAGCCTAAAGCATTACAGGCAACACCTGGCGTTTTATGGACATTTGGCACTGAATTTATTTGCTGCATTACTATTTCCGCAGGGATAGTGTATCAGAAGTTCACAGTTAATAAAACAGAAAAATGGACATCAAAATTTAATGGCATGAATCTTCTGTTTGTGTTTTCTCTTTCATTGGGGAACCACAGGTATTGCTATTAATCAGTGTTTGATGAGGCAAAGAAATGGGAGTTACTGCCATAAAAACTTACCAAGGTCAGTGGAGACTTTCTCAAACTGGCTCAACGCTGCACCAGCATTTGCTGACAAGAATGTCTCATCATCTGGAGTGAGCTAAATCAAAAAAGGCCACAGCTGTGAACTTGGTACCTTAACTCCCACCGCTGCAAATCCTACCATCTACATGATCATATACATAAACTACCACAGGTTAGAGCAATTGTTGGTTTGCAGGTTTTGAAGTGGCAGTGTTACCAAGAATACTAAAAGGCAAAGTAAGAATATAAACTCTTTCCCCTACCACTGAATGACTTCTCCATGGTGCCTGTCAGCCCAGGAAGGACAGCATGTGCAACACCAGACACACCTCTACATGCTCCTCTGTTTCAAGATGACCTCCAGTAATAATTTTTGATTAAAAGCACACACTGTAACTCTGCCCCAAAACTATGCAAAGGATGTCAATTACTTTATTGTCATGTGGTTAATACAGGAATGAGCTGAGATCTAAGCTCACTTCATACCATGTACTGAGGAAAGCCAAACTGCAACCACCCCTAGCTCTGACCGTGTTAAGAGTCTATGACCTAGAAATGGTTCTCTTCCTTTAAAGTTCATTTGCAAATGCACGTTTTGCTTTTATGTATGTGCTCAATGCCTCATGACAGATGCCCATAAAATATTTACAATAATGAAGTCATAACCTACATTTGGCAGGTTCAGATATCCTAAGTTAAATGAATGAGTTTTAAGTAGTGTCAGATATATATCCTTATTCTAGCAAAGAACTTGTCAACCTGTTCACAAGTGTGTGTAGTCAGTTTGTTTACTAAAAACATAGAAATCAGGTACAGGCATTCAGAATGATGTCGGAATGAACAGAAAAGCACCAGTTCCCTGCCTCTGCTGGGCTTTGTAAGCAAGCTTCAAAATACTTAACATTTTCCAGGCTTGTGCAGACAAACATGTAATATTCACCACAATTTTTCACATTCAAACAGATGTGGAACTCCTATCCTAGCAAGCCCTCTGTGAAGGAGGTTGCTGATAGCTTCAAAAGATAAAGAGGTTGTGTCAAAGTGTGATGAAGTGGCTTGTCTGAAGCAATCCAAGGAACCCATGCCAAGATTAGATATATTCACAGATTCAGTTCACAATCTTAACTAGCCTTTTAACCTATTTGCTAGTATCACCTACTTGGAATACAGCTCCTTTACATACTGCACTTGATCTTTTCCATTACATTCCCTCATTTCCTGCAAAAGTTTGAAGCACAGACCTGTATACAGCAACCTGTTTTCATCACATACCATCATCTAAACCGAGTAACAACTCTTCCTCCCTCTAGTGGTAACAACCAGGGATTGTCCTGCCACCGAGGACACTCATTGGGGAAGCAACCAGTTCATCACTCACCTCTCCAATTTATTTACCTTACACCAGGAGGTAGGTAAAATCAGCAACACAAAATTAAGCTCAATGTATGTCAAAAGTCTCATATAGTTCCTGCCAGGTGGATAGGTGGCAGTTAGTCAGTGAACGACTTGTTTTGTCTTTTATGAGTATCACCAACTTGTACCAGCTTCCATGTGATTTGCTCATACGACCCACCAAAGAAAGCACTTTTAAGTATAAATAACCTTATAGAAACGTACAATACTCTGTGATACCTGTTCAGCAGTGAGTGCTTCAGAAAGCCTAGCATTAAAATGGAAGATTTATATACCACAGAAACTACATTTTATCATTTGCTCATGAACAGAAGTCATGATTTCTTATTTTAAAGATTTCAAATTCCTCTTCAACATATATACAGACATCTCTATTCACCTAACTCATACCACAAGCTTACCTTCTCACCAAGCTTTCTGAGGGCAGTCAGGATTTCCACTTTCTGCTGCGTGTATAGGTCTCGTCCCAACTTACCAACCATTAAGTCCCGGTCCATCTGTATACCAAGGCAAGGAAATAAGTCAAATTACATGAGCATTCCCTAGTTTCACTCAAGGCAACAGCATGAGAAATGCATCAGCCTGCAAGATCATCAGTAAGCACGGTACCCACACTGTTGGCCCTGTTACCTCAATAAATATTTAAAACCGAATACATTCTGAAAGAGAACTTCTCTTCTGAGGCTGTGACCAAGTTTTCTAACACACTTGGTGCTCCTCCATGCAATCAGTATATACTTAAATCAGTTAGTCTAGCTCAAAGAAACAGTAAAACAGAAACATTCACCTCTGCCAACCTTGTCCTCAATTGCCTTGGTTGTTTCTTTGCAAACATTCTAATTACTTCTGGAGTTTTAAATGCTTGGCTGATGGCAGCTTGTATTGCCTGCAACGGAAAGAGCAAGACTGATCAGTACTAGTAACAGTCATAAGCTACAGTTGAATGATGATGGCAGGAAAGCATCATTAGTATCCTCTGAAACATTTGACACAGAGAGCTCTTCTTTTTCATAATCATGGAAGTGAGATGAAATATAAATATACGACCTTTATGCAGGGCTTGAAAAATGCACTAATTAGTGCAACTATACTGAGAAAGAGCTGTGAAACTTTTCATTACAGACCAGGTTCTAATTTCTAACCATTTCAAACATCTTCCTGATATTAGCACATCAGAAGACGATGTGCTATGCAGTCTTAATGCTCAACACTGATGACTACAGCTCTTTTAAGGGTAAGCAGAATGTAAATGATGAGGCAAATCTCCCACAGTGATTCAAAATCCTCCACAGAGTATCAAAACTATTATGATTAAATCTCACTACAGTTACGTTTGGACAAATCATGATCTCTCTGGAAACAAAACCCTAAAACACAGGGCTCAGAAGGAACAAATAATGCTCTAATTAAACATTCCAAAGGAGAGAAAATAGATCAAAAGTTTGGAAATTTTCATAAGAGAAGATCAATTCACTGAAAAAAAAGTCACAGAGTCACTCCTATAACCTTTATATTTGGACTGGTACAGATCTGAAATGCAAAACAGCAGTAAAAGCACAGGTAATGCTGTCTCTGTGCTTTCTAACAAACAGGCATGAACTTTTTTTTTCATGATGTAACTTGTCCTGGGTTGTACTTCACACCTTTAATATTAATTTGTACTATTTTATGTTATTTTCTAATATTAATTGGATATATTTAGTCCCTACAACTTCCCATAATTTTTTCTATAGTGTTATGGTTATAATTCAACATTTTTTTCCATTTAAAAAGAAGAGACCTTTCAAAGTTTTACTAGGTATGCATATATTAGATAATAAAAACATTAGATACCTAGACCTAGTTGTCACATGTGCCTCTCTAGCAATCATAATGAACCACTTGTATCTACGTTGCGTTTCACTGAGTCCAGGCAGAAGACGTAAGACATCATCCTTACCAGTTGCATCCCACTAAGCTCATCCACCAAAGTCATATCTCCAGACATAATCTTCTTCAGGGAGTCATTGATCTCACTCAGCTGTTCCAGAGTTTCTTTTTTGGTCTCTTCATACTCATCTGCATCCAGCTCCTCTCTAAAGAGGATTCAACAAGACACATTTATTCATAGGATTAAACCCGAAATGTAACATGGAGAAAAGGACATCAGGGAATACCATGGAGCTTGCTCCCTCAGGCAGCAATGAACACATTGACATCACTTCAGATCATTCTGCTCCAGCCTTCTTAGGTACTATTTAGGTAATTCATAGGTAGTTTTCTTGGTTGTCCACCACCTCTCAGCCACCCATGCACGTGTATTGTTTTGTATGAAGTCACTTGTATTAAGAAGGCCCTGACAGCTACAAGATGCTTAACACTTGGTACAGTATTAAAAAGGGTATTTTGGATCTCAACAAAAATACACAGTGAGACTGTCCTGCTCACAGCTACAGTGAATGCCTCTCCTCACCCCAAGCCCATCAAGTTATTTGGGAATAACTGATCCTTCTGTCTAAACCTTGCACAAAAGAATGGCACTACCAACCCTTAGCAGTTATAATTATCTTGGAAAAAACCAGGTACTGCTTGGACACAAATCACATGAAAATGTTAGACCAAAAAACCCACACAGACCCAGACTGAAACATCCACAATTATAAGACAAAAGAAAAAAATAGACACAAGAGCTATTTGCTGCTATTTAAAAAGCCCATATGAAAACTCTGAATTCTGTGAACACCTATTATAAGTTAAAAAGTCACACTGAATCTCAATGAAAACAGTAATGAGTATTTCTGCTCACACTTCCATCAAGAAGTTGCTAAACAGAACAATCTTAATAATAAGAAAGGGCTTTACACTTATTTTCACTACCCAACGCAAACATTTTAAAATGTTTACCTCATTTTAAAAATATAAAGGCACAGCAAAACATAAAACAAAAACCCACAAGATTTTTTGAATTTCTGCTGCCAACCACTTAAAGAGAAATATTATCACATAAGGGGAAAGAATCTGTTTTTTCTTACCTACAGTCATCCAGATCTTGAAGCTGCTGCATTAATCTATCCAACTGCTCTTCCAAGTTTTGTTTGAGCTTACTCGTCTCTGTTGCTCCTCTTGAAGCCATTTTCTGCTTTCAGGTGAAAATTCTAAGCTGTTACATGACACTCCTAGGAGAAAGAACATTCTGTTGCTGCCTATCAACAACTCAAACCTTATTTTGACAGAATGTCCAATCAAAACACTTGGGAGATTCCTGCAGTGGAAATACAAGGGTGTTAGGCTGCGTCTACAGGATTGTTTCCTCAGTAGGAAGAGTCAAAGAACCACAGTGCATAAAACCAAACCTATTTCAAACCAAGCATCAATTACTGAAATGCAGAGACCTCACTATGCACAACAGATTTTACTGATCAGCAGCCCCTCGGGAAAATATTTAAGAAACAAGAACCCAAATGCAGGTGTCTGAAAAGGGCAAACGCCTTTGAATCATAGGCTGTGGAAAACTGGAGCACTCTGGAGAAGATCTGCGTTTCTCTGGGTATCAAACAGGTGCAGTGCCCATGGGACACCTGTCGTGGACCCTGGCCCAGCGAGTTCTGAGGGGCTGCACCAAGGCCAGCAGCGCCGGTAGCCACGCAAGAGTGGAGGAACAGGGCTTGCGAAGGAGGACCGAGAAGTATGAATCTCGGCGCTACCCGAGCCCTGCCCGCCTACCTTCAAGGCCAGGCTCCCGCCCGGCTCTTCCTCTTTCGCTCGCGGCGGCGGCGGAGACGAGTCCGCACCGGACTCGCTCCCGCGGCCAGAGCCACACGCCCAGGAAGGAAGCCGCCACCTCGGAGCCACACAATCCCTAACGGGTGCCTGGGCCCCCCGCTCCTCACCTGGGCCAGGCAGCGGCAGGCGGGACCGACAGCACGGGCCAACGCGAACCCCGGCGGAGCGGGCCGCGTCCGGCGAGCGCCGCTTCCGGCGCGTACTCGGGCTGCTGCAGCATGGCGGTGACTTCGGGGAGCGCTTCCACCGCCCGCGGACCCAGAATCG
>JAOEHY010014788.1:0-19739 GCA_025447955.1 Psilopsiagon aurifrons
GGGTCTCTGCTCTCCGTTTCTGCATCCCGGGCATGACGTGCTGTGGTATGGAATACCTCTTTGGTCAGTTTGGGTCACGTGTCCTGTCTCTGCTTCCCCCCGCTTCTCCCCCTCCCTGGCAGAGCATGAGGGTCCAAAAGTCCTTGGCCAGACCAAACATCACTAAGCCATAACTATAAACACTGGTGTTATCAGTGCTGTTCCCAGGTCGAAAGTCAAAAACACAGCACTGCACCAGATACCGAGAAGGGGAAAAATGACTGCTACTGCTGAACCCATGACATGGTCAAAGTGATCATACAAGACCAAGGCCTTCTCTCTCACTCTGCCTCCCACAGAGAGTAGGCCTAGGGGTGGGCAAGAGACTGGAAGGGGACACGGCTGGGACAGTTGGCCCAAATCAATCAGATTCCAATAACATGTAATGTCATGTTCAGCAGTAAAACTGGGGGAGTTTTTCCAACCAAAGCAGATGCTGCTTGGAGACAGACTGGACTTTGGTCTGCTTGTGGGACATGCAGACTGCTCACAGTTGCATCACTTCCCCCCCAACATCTTTCTTCCTCCCACCTTCAGTTACCAAACCATCTTTATCTCAACCCACAAGTCTTTCTCGCTTTTGGCTTTCTGATTCCCTCCCCTATCCCACTGTAGAGGAGTAAGAAAACAACTGGGTGAAGGCTTAGTCACTGGTCAGGGTCCACCCACCACACAGAGGATTCAGGAGGTTCATCAGATTTCCTTAACAGGCAAAGATATCCAGGCTGCAGAAAGATGATATAACCACAAAACATGGTTCCATTTCCACACTGAAGGACGTCCTCTACTCATTTTAGCAAGTATAGTCACTGCAGTACACCTTTCCCAAGAAGAAAATAATGGTTCTAGACACCACCATCTGGAAAAGTTCTGAGATACTACTTCCATAAAAGTTAGGAATTTTCATTGCAAAAGTAAAGATGAACCTGCTTAGAATAAATTTACACTATTTTACTCTGTGACAGCAAACTGCAACCAATACATACTGGCTGAATGACTAACTAAACTGTAGCCACAGAGAAAGAATGTGGGTCTTACGGAAGCAAATCTAGAACTCACACATGAGGTGTGTACAATTGCTACTGTCATAAGTCTGGCTTCTTAATTTAATTTTCCTGGCACAAGCAATACTCTCCAAGGTGTGAGGTCTTGAAAACACAGCCCTTCAAGCATATGTTAACTTTTTCTTCCTGAACTGTACTGAATTGACCTGATGCTAAACAGGCCATCTAATTTATCACGTTGAAAGACAGGTAGCATCTTCAAAACGGACTTGTTAGAATAGCAGCATTTGATGAGTTTTCTGACAAGAACTTGCCTGGCACTAAGGACAGTGCTAAATGGTCTGACTTTAGATGATACCAACTTTTAACAGCCACAGGCACTGAGACCCTGACAGATGTTCAGTGCCTTTTCAAGAAGATGACCTTCCAGTACAAAGATCTTGGTCATTTTTGTTTTGGCAAAGAACGACTGGTGGAGAATCTTAACATTTCCATCTCTGTGGTAACAGGGATAAAACATATGCAGAGTACAAAATGGAGTCGGTTCTCAAGTTGCAAAAGAATTTGGGAAGCCAGAATATTTTGGATAAAGAGCAAATATAGAACAATTTTTTCTGCCACTTTGAAAACAACTCACAGCTATGGAACACTTCATCTCCCCAAGGAACAGATGTGCCAGATGCATTCCAGCTAATGCATCCACGTGTTTTCTCATTCTCCACGCATGGAGCATGAATGTTCCATCTACAAAGTCTGTACATGGAAAACATTTCCTATTCTCAGGTTTTCAAGTGTAAGTGGTGTGATCATATTCATGTGGGCAACGTTCAAACACAGAACTACAAGTTCTGTAATACTTTAAATGAAAAATGCATTATAGAAGAAATATTATTAAAGGGCTTAGGAAGCCTTCCGTTTATACTGCAATTCTGTAGAAAAATTATATCAACTGTATCCAAAAGGATTTTTATCCCTCTGGAATAAAGGACATAAAAAGTACAACCAGGGACAAATGTTCCATACTGCTGTTCCCTGTTACCTTTTGTTCTTATTTTTGAACCCTATGAGAATTTGAAGAGAAACAGAACCAGATGTATCAGCACAAGTTTTTTCATTCTGGCACATTCAGGCAAAATCTGCTTTACATAATTAAACATGACTAAACCTTAACTATTTAATTTGAGAGAGGTGTCTATCTATCAGTGACAAGCTGCAGTCACTCAGAGAGAATACCTAACTAAAAAACAAAAAACGAACTAAAACAAGGGAAAAAACCTTGTCTAGGAAAGAAATCAAGGCCAATGCTCCACTCGTACCTCCTAAAAGAAACTGAATCAAAACTGTATTCCAAGTTAGAAAGGAAAAAAATCACTGAACAGGAGTTCAGCTGTGGAAAGACTATCCTAAAATTCTTCCAGAAATAAATTCACCTGTACATAAAGAACAATGGTTTACACTAGAACTGTCTTTGCATTAAACTCTGAGCTACTAGTTCAAGCATGTTGAAAAAAACCCACAAGATATAAATGATTAAGCACTGGAAAAGTCAAGGACTTGCTTCACTCTTGCATCTAATCCATCCATACATATTGCAAAATGGTGAAGAACAGTGGCATTCCAGATTGGATACTACTGAAATCATGCTACCTACAAACAAATTAAAAAAAAAACACCACCACCACCCCACCCCACAAAAAAAAAAAAAAAAAACCCAAAAAAAAACAACACCAAAAAAAGGCAAATTCACATGTACATACAAAGCTACCATATTCTAATCCCAGCTGCTGGCTATGACTCCAGCATGCCTGCTCTCTAATCTACATGCCATTTATGAGTGTCTAAATGTGCAAGTCAACAATAATTGGAATGAACTGGATTCAGCATATACCACAATCACAACACTTGATATAAATGTTAAGAAAGTATTCAGAATCACTACCCAGCACCAGACACCAGAGTTTATTCATCACAGATTTTATTCACACACCTATCACAAAAGACCACTATTATTCCTTAATTAGAAGTGGCACTTTCAGTTTTAAAATGCAAAAATCAAAATAAAAGCAAACTATTATGGCACTGTTTCCCAAATTCCAGACCTAGAAGGTTATCATTGAAGACCTCCTGGGGCTACAGGCACCACTGGCTTTAACATGCAACTTCCAAATGAAAGTACTACACTATTATTCAGCCCTGCCACTACATGCAGAAGGATATTAAAAGTGCAAAAGCCCTACAAACTTTGAAATCCTGTGGGACTTGCATGTGTAATACAGTCTGAGTATCAAATTGCCAAATTACTTCCAACTGTTCTAAAATGTATCCCTCCAGATCACCACAACTACAAAGAGGAAAGAATTTCTCAGCATGCTGGAAGTGACACATCAAAAAGATACCCCATCAAACTATTCCAAGATATCCTTCCTTATGCATGTTGTCACCTTAATTCAGTAGGGATTTCTTTTTTTGTGTCAGGGCTATCCAAAACCTACCAAATGCTTTGTCAAGCAGCACAGCCTACCATTCCAAGCCTAAACAAGTTGTTACCTAGCTTTACTTTTAAAACATCAGAATTCTTATCTTCTAGGATGAGTTTTGACCCAAATTAGACCCAGAAAATAAGAGTCAGTCAGTGTGCACTGGAAATGCAACTAATTACTCAGTGCCTACTGTAGAACACACACAGCCTTTATAAAAACCTTCAGTAAAGTTCCTCATCACCTGCAGCACAGAGGAAAAGGAACTTGTGTCAGCTGTGGGAAGAATATGATCTTATGACCCAGTTAAAGCCTGCTCAATCAACCACTTGCCAGCAGTCACTGATAATATCATAAATGCACCTACAGTGTTCCCCAGAGGAAAGATAACAGCTTACATGCTATTTTTATTTTCAGACCAATTTCCACCCAAAACACACGCCTACTGAAGTGCTGTAGCCTTTTGTACTAGAACTTGAAAGCCAAAAGTATGTTGGACAAGTAAAACATTTTGTCATATCGTTAGATGTGTAAAAATGACAGGATACTTGCTGTTTCAGCTGAATATATTCAGATAGGTTTCACTACTCAACTAGACTCTAGTGATGTCTTATGTAAGTAGATTTTTATAACAGAAACTGATGCCAGTTAAGCTTTATTTGTCAAACTGATGGATGATACTTTCTGAAGTAAACATTACTTTTCCCACAGAGGTCTGCACTGAAGTACTCTTTGTCCTGCACAATGTCATCCAAGTCCTAGTTATGCTCACTGCATATTTATACAACACTCAATTAAATGTATTCTCACTCTCTAAGCTGTGTTTCTATTTGTTATCCAAAACAGGAGCCCTTAAAGATACTGTTACACTATTTAATGGCATACATGCAAAAACCCAAGTTTTTTTCCAGGACACGCTTCTACTCACTTCCTTAACACTCACACCAAGTATCCTGAGAGCGATTAATTCCTAGAGAAATTATTACCAACATAGTTCCCATATCCTACTACATATCTTTATACAGCATTTCCATTTTCCAACCTTTCCATACTATTTTTCCCCATTCTAATATATGCAAAAAAAATTATGAAAGGAGAGATGATGCTTTTTTAAAAAGAAAGCAAACTGTTATTCTAGCCTGCATCTGGTCAAACACTGCCTACAACACTCAAATTCCATACAAAACGTTAACTTCCATATTCAGTACCTTTTTATTTCTTTTTTGTTTTTCATGTGCCACTAACAACAGTAACACAGTTGTGGGTATTTTTCCTACTACACATGACCCAGGAATCTGAAAAGGTATATTAGAAGTTCCTGAACATGCAAGATAACCCTACCATTTCAAATGTGGGAAGCTCTGCTGCAATACTACCACCACAACTAGCATGACAATTCCATATGGTTTTTACTCACCACCACGTTAATCTGAACAGTGTGTCTGAGGTCTTTCTCCCCAGCCCAGAACTAACACTGATATGCTCTAGAATATAGGGGATCATGTATCAAGCTATAAATATCTCGGTTTTATAGAAGAGCATCAGGGTGCATGGGACCTCCACCCTACCATTTTCCAAAGCTGGAAAACCCCATTTTGTCCTGGCTCCAGCCTGAAATTCACTCACTTTTCCAAGAACAGAAGCCAGAAAGCACAGCAGGAGAGGGCAGCAGAGGCTGTTGAAAGCATTGACATTGCCTAGCAAGAAGAAACCCAAATATCACGCCTATTAAAAAACAACTCTACATCTCAATGGCTAAACTCTGTACATCCTGACAAGTGGATGGACAAGCAAAAATATATGAACATGGTAAAAAGGTACACATCCTGACTGCACATTGTTTAGCTCAGAGGTCTTCAGGGAAAAAAAAAATGCCTATGTAGAAACAAACTGACAGCGTCAAAACACAAACTAAAACATACGCCTGTTAATATAATGCACATACGCTTGGCTTTTTTGTTCACACAAATTCCACATTGTATTGAAACTTTTTTGTTATTCTGCTTTGCTGGTTTTATATTTTTCCTCTTCCATGTAAAAAAACCCCACAACAAACAGCAATCACAAAAGAAAACTAGAACACATTCAGGCAAATAACAAAGCAAATAAAGAATCTGTTCCCTTAAGACTGAAAATGATATTAGCACTAAACTTTTATGACTTCACAAAGAAGATTCGCTAGCCAACTAGCTAGAGCATTATGAACCATACAAAATAAAGTAGGATAACTTAAAATCTCAACACATTATGTACAGTTATTACTTCATAGCAGTTTACCTGATTTTGTTCTACCAAGAATCAAGAACGTTCAGAAACAGCCAGAAATGCTAAACTAGGCATACCCATAACAGAAAACATATTTGGGTGGTTTTATTGACTGGATCAACATGTTCAGAACCCTGCTTCCTCAGAGATGTCAAGTGTTGTTACGCCACTTAAGATGACATTGATAATATTGTTACAACAGGGACATATTATTGCAACAGCTTGAAGAACAGAAGCAAGCTCTTGAAGAATTATTGTAAATTACTGAAAATCAAAATGCATCTGTAATGAAAATCTGACTCACATGAAAACTGATTGTATGATCAAGTGATAGAAAGAAGTGGAAGACTAGAAACAAATGATAACTCCTAAATTTGAATGATACACCTCCACAGCATAGACTACTTCCCGGCACTAGCACTTCATCTTTTCTTTACCATGACCTAGAAACTAATATCTACAGTCTTGGCTAATTTTAAACTGTTAAATTCTGCTTTTAACAGAATCCTTAATATCTATCTAAGTGATTTCAATTTTAATGAAAACATTTTTCCACCTGATCTTACTTTTAAGAAATAGTGTTATTCCCAGTAAATAGCACACTTTATGGCTAGACCAGATTCTTGTCTACAAAAATGATGGGTTTGGCAAATTATCACACTAAAGCAACAGAAAATGCAATGGCTGTCAGATGTAGTAAGCTTCAATTCAAGCTGTTCTTTTAGAGAATGTGATAAAATAAGGCAGGGAAGACAGAAAGAAGCAGCAAAGAAGAACTGGATCAATAACTCAAAACCCAATGAAATATATTTAAGAATGCAGCATTTATGAAGCAAATTTGATAATAATGCACTCCTCAATAAGCTTCATTCAAACCTGCTTTGTGATTCACTGCCAAATAATTCTAGTGATTCATTAGCAGAGAATGAATGACCTAATATGGCTTTGAGATAGACAGGGAACAATCTAGAGAGAGATTTATCTGGAGCCATGCGTTTAAAAGTAAACATTACTTTAAGAAGTGAAACTTATTTCATTTAAAAAAAAAAAAAAAGTAAAAAAAAAAAAAAAATGGGCCTTATGAAATAATATAATTTTTTTTTAAATCCTCACCTATATCACATCACTTTTAGTTTCAGAGGTGATGTGATTACTCCGTATTAGCTTACTTACCGCATATTTATTTCAGCAACTTTGTGGATCTAGTGAATTACCTCAAAGATTTATTAGATCAATTCTAATTTGGGAGAGATATACATACACACAGTACTGCACAGCAACTACAACAAACATACAACTTCAGCAACCCCTCTGGAAGAGTTCTGTATGGGTAAAAGCACTGGAATACTTTGCATCACACAGCATTTTACAAAACAAGCCAGAAGAGAAAAAAACAGAAGTTGGAAATATTAATAAGTATGCTATATTTTAAACCAATGCATACCAGCACTGAGTTTTATTGTTTTCAGTAGAAGTAATAAAAGCCTTTGAATGCAAGTCAGGTCTAAAGAAAGAAACACAGAAGTATTTATAAATACCACCACACATACCAGTAAGTTTCATGACAAAAGCTTAGACACTTGACCTAGATACTTAATATAGGATAAATAGCCCCAAAACATTCTATTTGGCTTGAATTGTAATAATGTCTTATTTTTGGATGAATGATAGATGATTTCTCTCCCTTAGTTGTAATAACTTCCAATCATTTAATTATATTCTGGAGAACAGCTAATGCTGTAGCTCAAGATGCCAAAAAAGAACATACTTAAAAATTGGCTTCAAATGACACAAATTAATAACTGAAAATAAAGGCAAAATTAGGTCCTTGTACGCTGAAAACAGTATTCAGTTGGTGACCACAGAAAGTGTCCTGCACAGAAAGGGAAGGAGAGAGAGCACTGACCTGTGAGCACTCATGGTAGAATGACTTTAGCCTCATCTGAGCTAACAAAGGTATAGTATGAGAGAATAACAACATTAAAGGTTGGGAAGGGTTCTTGCTTTCTAGGGGTGAGTGGTTTTGGTTTCTGGGTTGGTTTTCAAAGCTTTTGGTTTTGGTTGGTTTGTGAGTTGGATTTTTTTTTTTGCAAGAGCACATTTTAGATGTAGGAACAAGAGAGATGTTCAAGATAAAAACTGAAACTGGTAAGAAAATGTTCCACACAAAATGTATAGAATAAGCAGAATTACACAATCTGAGTTAACTACAAATGATACTAAAATATTATTTTGTTCTTCAGTGAAGTTTAAATATTTAAACAGGGAAAGTAAATACCTTCTCTGAGCACAAAAGAATTTACTTTGAGAAACACTTTCCACATTCTTCAGAATGCACAATACCTTTGGGATGAGGGAAGTACAGGGGAGCTACCACTTTCTAGGAGGGATCAACAAGAATTTGATGAATGAAGAATCTGTCACAGGAGACTAACATACCTGAAAGTACTTCAATTTTTTTTTAAGACTACCAAGATGCAAACTGCACATTATTATAAAATACTCCTACTGTTAAGCAATTAAGCTTTGTTTCTTTGCTACTTACTACATGCAACCTTTACCATAATACGTACAAATTGTTGCAAATTGCCTATATTGTCTCTCTTCAAACAATGCGGTTTACCAGCAAGTCTTTCCCATTATGTATGCTTGGCCAGGTGCCCCAGAGCAGCATCACAGCACCAGAGGGCAAGCGGAAGTTGGTTATAAGCCACCTTTCCGCTTCCCTTACCCTTTGCCTGGTAGGAATAAGACTGATTCTCAGTGTTATGTACAAAAAGCCTAAGGGCTGCTCTTAAACGTCCTTGAAGTGGCTGTTACATGAGCTGAAAATTGCCAAAACAGCACGGTAGCACAACAGTTTCTTTCAGGGATGATTCATCAGCTATAAAATTACTGTACATCAACAGAGCTCTGGCCCTCTGCCTTCCTTAACCTGCCAAACTTTGTACTCAACTCTGCTACCATCATACTACAACCCAATATATCAGTGTTCACAGCCAGTCCAAAATCTCTCCTTTTTAAGTTATTGAATCCACTGAAAACCAGAGTGCTCTATGTCATATTAATTTCAGATAAAATGTAGACATTTACAGCTTTATCATTCCATAAGAATAATAATAACCAACCCCTAAGATCTCTTCACTAGACCTGCAAGATCTTACTTAACTGCTTTATCCATTAAGGATTCCATTGAAACAACTTACACAAAGACCATGAAAGAAGAAAATTACTATGACCTATCAGATTGTTGAGGATGACAATATTGTCACAATATTTATACACAACAAGAGCATCTATAGTATATATCTCAGAAATATATATCTTAGTGTATCTTATTTTAGAAATAAGAAATTATTATAAACTTAAGACTCACATCTCAGGAAATAAGCTACGTAACACTTCGAAAATTGTTTTCCTTCTATGAAAGGCAAATAATACAAGAGCCTGGTCCACAAGAACAAAATATTAACAGGTATTCTATCTCATAAATTCTGTTATCAAACCCAAAATCTCTATCTTGCAAACAATCTATTGACAAAAGAAGAAAGTTTTATCACCCTATTATTATCAGAAGTACCAGGACTTCAAAATTTACCTGATTTTCTGGTTTTGTATGCCAAATAACTGAAATACATATACAAATGTGAGCTGCTCTCTAAACATATAAACTGCAAGCTTCTTCACTAATCTAGCCAGCGTTTGGTATCAGTCAGAGCCCTGACATCAAAAGAGCATGGCAGAAAAACATCATCCAAGTCAAACAGCCTTCTCTTTAATTTTTTTTTTTTGGTAAGAAGTGTTTTATTACAACTACAATCCAGCCATCGCATTCCTAACAAATGCTTGGGATTAGTTTAGAGAGCTGAGAAGTTATGGATGACAAGACAATGTTGTGCTTACATAATATCTGCAAAATTTAACTCCATAAAAGTCTCCATGGAGATTTAAGAGGAAAACCAGAACCTCTCTGTCAGAATGCGTAAATATTGAGCATCAATACTAATAAAACAGAAAAAGCTACCAGTCTGATACATAAGAACGTTCCTACAGATCATGCCAGGCTACTAAAGGTACATCATCTACTTACTATCCATTGTTATTAAGGTAACTTCTATCCACCTTGCTCAGTCCACATACCTTCAACCCAGCACACTACCTAGATACATATATTTTCAGTTCCTTTTTGTTTCTCAGTTATCCCAGTCTCAACTTCATGCAATTCATCTCAGTACTCATCTTCAAATTTCTTGCAGTCATGATGACAAGAGCAACTATTATCATGCTGCAATAGAAAAGTCCTCATTTATTTCTTGTTTTCGGATGAACTGTGAAAGAATTTAAGAGGAAAAAAATCCACCAATGACTTTCAAAGGTTTTTCTTTAAGTCATGAAGGTACTCTGGATAGGTAGTAAGGTGACCCTCTACAGGCTTACTATATCACACTGAATCAATTATGACAAATATGATAAAAACACAGTATAGCATCGTAAATATTTTAAGATGCAACTTTCAAAAAAGTCATTTGTCTTTAAACTTAAGTAGTTTTCCATATACTCCAGCCAAATTTTAGGTTATGTTCTACTTACGCACAACAAAGTCCTAATTTATATTAACTTAAAATTAAGAGAAGCAGGAAATATTTAAATGCAGCAATATAATGAAATAAACCAGGAACGTGTCCAAAACAATCCTTAAAAGACACATACACACACCCAAAAAAAGAAAAAAAACCCAAAAAAACACATACACACACACACAAAAACCAAACATACAAACATGCAAGATACTGTCTCTACTATTTTTTTCCTTAATTCATCCTGGAAACTGGAAATCCAGGAGTATTTTAATTTACATGCATAGTATATAAAACCAAGAACAGCACATAGTTTTATTATGCTTCAGTTAAGAGCACGAGAAGTGCCACAAGAGTCAATGCTCCACATATCACTTCCCTACCACCAAACAATATCTCAACTGTAGAGAGGCTAACATAACTTAGCAAAACTGTCTTCCTAACGCAGAGGTAAAAAAAATCTTGTGTGGCAGAAGTAGGTCTTACCTTTTCATCCTCATGCTTTCACTGTATTACCTCAAGCGGCTGACCATATGCGCAACAAAACCTTCTGCCATCCATTACTTAAAATAAATGACAGAATCCACTTGCGGATGCGAGGGCCCCAAACTTGTATAGAAAATATGTAAGAAAAACTAAATAGGTGATTTCTAAGTTGGTTTTTGGCTTTGTTTTTCAGTTCATGGGTTTTGGTGGTGGTCAGCTGGGGTTTTTTGTGGTGATGTTTGTTTATTTGTTTGCCCTCCAGGTCTCTCTTGTTTTTATGTAACTTCTCAGGGCTTTTGGCATTGATTTTAGTTCAAGTGGCAGTTGAAGCAAGTTACTTGAAGCTTTCTAAGAAGAATAAAAATATTTTGACAATCATTGAGAAGAGCTGCAGACCAAGAAGATGCAGACTTTCTTGTAAATTGTTGCCATCCTTGTTTTAGCAAAACCGTCATATAGAAATAATTTATTATCAACTGGTAAGAACCTCAAGTCTTCCAACAGAAGTTGTTTTTTCAGAAATCTCAACAGATACTACACTGATGACTCAGCAGCCATGAACGAGTATCTTGCTTTAGAGTACATTCTGCGCCCAGTTAAACAGTGAAAGCACTTTCAAGTTTTAATCCAAACTTCCAATATTGTTTGGCAAAACCATGACTTTCAAGTGAAGTACGCACACCACACACTAGGCCTCAGAGGACTTATATTACCTAATAACTACATGTTTCAATACAAATTTTCAATAGATTTTTTTTTCAATTTTCAAAACATTAAATTTTTTCAATAGAAATTTTCTATAAATATATTTATAGAATAGAAATTTACAGGGTTTGCACATGTCATTCTATTACCCTAAACTACATCTGCACCTGTCATCATTTACTTAGCCTCATTCTTAACTGTTACTGTCAACAGGAAAACAGACAAGAAAAGAATTTACAGGAGATTGAAAGTTCTAAAGTTTGAGTACTCTCAGGTAAAAATCTACTTTCAAAATTAAAAAAAATAAAAATAAGAAAATAAAACCACCTAGGCTCTGCATTAACAGAAAAATTCAAACTTTTAGCCATCGATTTGGAAACAACAAATCTTGTTATAAATGGCAAAAATCCAATTTTCTGATGGAGGTACAAGAATTGCTACATAAAACTGAAAAGGAAGCTATGAACTTAACAGGATACCTACCCTTAATTCAAAAGAAAATTAAACTTTGATATTTTTCCTTCTGGGAAAAAAATAAACAAACAAACACAACAAAAAGATTATCTGACAAGGAATCTTCTTACTTTACTAATCCTACCAGACCCCAATTCTACTGTCAATCAGAATACATAAATTAAAAAAAGGCAACTCAGCAACTCCTTCATCACTCAAACCAGAACGTAACCAAACAGACAATTATTAAGTAAAATTAATTATGGCCTTCAATTTAAAGTGAAGAAGCCAAAGCCACTCCTCCTATGTTCCCCGCTAGGCCAGAATATCAGCTCAGTGTTGCAAGACCTAATAAGGCAGCCCTACAGACAGAAATAGACCTAGAGTAAGCCCATAATCATATGATCTGTATTTTGGCAGCATAAATGCCCAGCTTCACACCATCTTCCTTTGAACATCAGATGATAGTAGAACAGAACCCACCAGTGTAACTCCGAACAGCCACAGCAACCTCTGCGTGCTCTCCAGTACCCTCATCTACAGCAACACACTTGCAAGGTAGACCTGGCATTTCTTTTTGGCATTCCATATACACTACACATACATCTGCTACCTCAGAGTTGCATGTTTATGCAATCAGACTATGAACTGATTAAATTTTACTCAAGATTTTCCAGGTCTTTCTGGAAAGCTTATCTCTTGGAAGAGATACGGGGATTACTTATTCTTAATACCACGCAAAGAGGATGGAACAGGGAGTCAACATGACATTGGTGAACTCATGAATGCAGAGCTATGGGCACAGTACCTCAGAGCTTTCTTCTTCTAAATGAGGTAATTTTCTTGGACTACACAGTAAACCATCTCATAAAACAGTTCAGGAAAACATTGTTCATTACAGAGGTACAAGTCTCCTACAGCTGCTGAAAAACTTGAGAAGCACACTGCCTTAGTCTGAAGCAAACAGATGAGGAAGCTACAATTCTGTCAATGTATGACAAACTTGGATTGCACAGGGAAGAGGGTTGTCTACATTTGTGCACTTGCACTTGGCTAAAAATCCTAGAGGCATAAAGATAGGAAAGCAACTGCTGCAGTGGCATTCAAATACATTGGTGCATCTACCATACTCTTCTGTCAGTGGAGACCACACAACCACTGTCCTGAGTGAGGAGTCACTGAGCACTAGCAGTCATTTTTCTCTTTCTTAGCAGCTGGTGCAGTGCTGTGTTTTTGATTTTCAGCCTGGGAACAATGCTGATAACACCGACATTTTCAGTTGCTGCTCAATGTTTAGCCTGACCAAGGACTTTCTGAGTCTCATGTTCTGCCAGGGAGGAGGGGAAGTCGGGAGGAAGCAGAGACCCAAACTGACCAAAAAGGTGTTCCATACCACAGCACATCATGCTCAGGATGTAAAAACTGGGGGCAATTACCCGGAAGGGCTAGACGGCTGCTCGGTTGGGCTGGGTATCAGTTGTCGGGTGGTGAGCAGTTGTGTTCTCTTCCCTTGTTGTTTCCCTTGTCATTATTATTACTGGTGGTAGCAGCAGTGGTTTGTGTTACACCTTAGTTACTGGACTGGTCTTATCTCAATCTGTGGGAGTTACATTCTTTTGATTCTCTTCCCATCCCTCCAAAAGTGGGGGGGGGGGGGAGAGATGCTGCATGGTTTTCTGAGTTACGGCTGGGCTTAAACCATGACAGCCACTATCTAGAAGACACTGCTACTATCCCACTCAGAGGAAAAGTTATCAGGCAATAGACAGCAAAGCTCAACCGAACCATTGCGTTAAATATCCAGAAGGTCCACAACAAAATAGGACACACATAAGTTTACATCTTCTCATGTACATTGTCAGACTGCAGGCAAGACACCTGTAGAACACTAAGCTAGCGGCAAATAAGTAACTCTATAATCCATTACGTTAACTCTCCTTAACTAATGTCTTTGGAAAGAATATCTACCGTATCCTCAGGCTACTCACAAAGAATGTCCAACAACTGCATATTGAAAATTGAATATAACCTGAGCTCACAATTCTAAAGACGCTTAAAGAGAACTACCACAATCACTATAAAGTGTGAAATCTGAGGAAATTCTCAGAACCTGTAAAATCGAGACATCATGTCTGTATGAGGAGTGGTGACTATCCATACACAAGATCATTTGCTTGCTATTTGGAAACTGAAGTTAGATTTCACAAGTTCAAGCAAAAAAAGTTAAGTAAGGTGCACTCACGAAAAGTTTGAGGTCTGCTGGCATGGGGAACAAGGCCAAGGGAAAGACGCTAAGAAGAATAGCTGGCTTTATTGGAAAACCTTTTGATTTTGGGGTTGGTTGTTGGGGTTTTTTCCACTGACCTTTTAAACTGTAAATCTTTAGCCAAAACTAAATTTGTTAACTGTACTGTACTAGCTACTAAGACAAAGATACATAATATGGATATCATTTTAGCACTATCCAGCAGGGGAAACATTTCTTAAAGAATGAGTACCTCAGAACATGCTATGGTACTGTTACACAGCTATTCTCTTACACTTTCTGAAAAACGAGCATTTTTAATGAAGGATACAACTCCCTTACTTATACAGACTGCATCCCTTACATGGCAACTCCAACAGCAGAGACTCTATGCAGACAAATCCTCCAAGACAGCTTCCTTCGATTGTTTCATAGTACTATCCCATTGACAGGGTAGGATTTGCCTTGGGCTATCCTGACCAGTGCTACAGACCTCTCCCTATCAGAATGACAAGTTCTGTTGAGAGACAGAAGTATTTTTTCAGTGAACTTGATGATTTCAACTTCATATCTGTTTAATGACTGAAAAGGCAAAGGCTTTATTTTAAAACTATCCTGTTTTTTAAAAAAATACACATTTTTTCCCCCATAAAAAATGAAAGATTGCCATGAAGAAAGAAATCATTTTTATCCTTGACATAATCTGGAACATTATGTGTTTGGGGTTTTTTAAGTTATTTATGTCTTCTTCCTAAAAAATACAAAGTGTAAGTAAGTACTTATCAGCACTGGAGTAAAACAGAACATGGAACATGAAGACAGTGTTTACATCAAATAAGAAGTCCTTTGCATCTTCTCACATCTAGTAATTACACATTTCATGTTCCAAAAGACTATTTTGCACAGAGCAGCTGAAAGTGGAGAATGTTTACTGTCAAGCTCAATTCTGACATGTTTGGATCTCAGCTCTTTCATTACACTCATTTTTCCTCCAGAGTTCGAAGTGATGATTTGGTACACAGAAAAGTGTCCAAATGCTTTTTAAAGGATATTCTGCTACTTCTTTGTCATCAAATGCGCACACGAAGGATTACAGTAAAATTAAGCAAGAAATAAAATGCACATCTGTGTAAAAAATAAAACAGAGAAAAAAAACTTGCCTTCTTCAAGCCAATAAACCAGAAGGCAAAATAAGCATGCTCTACAAAATGCATCTTGCTTTACAATAAACAGAAGAACCCTTCACAAATAACATTCTTTATACAGTAGATAATGTGCTTTCTGAAATTTTCAAGGTGAAGGTTAACAACATTTTAAGCCTACTTTTGAGTTTAGATGTAGCGTAGCTTGTTATTTTCGATACCAGAAAGATACTCCACAGAAACAGCAAAGTGTAAGATGTTGAAGTTGGTATTGACACACATTTATGCAAAACAACCACCACTTCTAAAAGCATTTCCAGGATGGGTAGTTGACCAATAAGAGAAACATTTCCATGACATCAAAAAAAAAGTTAATCTTCAGTAAAAAGCACTTGCTTGGAATCAAAGGAAATACATACTTGATCCAAAACCTATTTGAAAGATCCACATTTCCTGCTAAATTACACCACCAATGTAGCTTAATGCTGTTTTACACTGGACACACTGTCACTCTAAAACTAGGTAAGTAGGACCTCCAAAGATTTAAAATTGCTTCTGAAGAGTATTTGCCAACTATGTTTAAAACTAGCATCTCTGCAAGTTCAAGATATTCTTGCAAAACATTACCAAGTCAGCTCATTTGAAATTTTCAACACATTGCTTATGAACTACAACACAGTGCAGGCAGTAGACAGAGAAATCCTTTCTGTCTTCACTTCCTTGTTTCGAAAGCAGGATCTTCAGACATCTCTTTCTCACCTGCATCAAATAAAAACCTTCCTCTCCAACTCTGAAGTCTGTAAATACGGAGTCATTCGCCTAAGGGCCTTTTAAATAGCCCACACTGTGACAGTGCTGCAGAGATTATCATGCAACTCTTTTCTCCAACTGCCTTATATTACCCTTAAATCAAGTGCATTTGCATTTCCATATCACTGCAAAATCCTGTTTTGTAGCTTGATCAAACTACCCACATCTAAACTCCAATCTGTAAATATAATTCAGCACATATCAACATGGAAGATGTTTGCTCTGAAATTCACTTCCTCCTGATCTACTTTTCAATGCTCTGTAATAAGAAGCTGCCTCAACTTACAAGTCCTTTAGTTACCTCTCCATTACCTTCACAAGACTTTTCCTCTGCACATGTGCTTTCTGAAAGACAATGTTCATCATCTCTCAGCTCCTCTTCTTCTGCCCTTTTTCACTTCTTATTGTCATTTAAAACATCCATTTTTCTATAATGCTTCCTGCCTCTAAGCATTTACAGAGACACGCTTTAGCAAGAGGAACTGGAATATGTACACACTCACACTCCAGCAGATGTCTTCATCATCAAAGTTCCTCATGTCATGCTTAAATTTAAAATTTGCTTAAAACTTACAGAATTTAGTGACTGAGATCATCTCAACTGTCTACAAGCACATTATTTTTGCCCTCAACTGCACAACAGCTGCATCCCCTCATGTGATGAGAAGCACAGTGAAAGTCTATATAGAATTTCAGACAGTGCCCTCCTCACCTGCATTCATATGCATATGTCCTCAGTACCATTTAAAAGCAGATTACAAAGAAAAAAATATATATTAAAAAAAAAACCAAAACAAAAACCCAAAAAACAACCCACAAGTTAATCTGTTCACTCAATCCTTAAAACCAATTTTGCGCTGTACGTATATTTTTTTATTGAGAAAAGTAATTTTAAAGCAGTTTTTCTTCTCAAAGTGTATTAGCAACACATGCAGAACGAAGGAGCAACTTTTCTTATCTTTTTTTCCCAGAACTAACCAGTTGCTAAGATTTATTTTTTCTGGGTTTTTTTAAGTCTGCATGCCATTGCTCACCTACAGGTGATGAAGAATGATGAGTCACTTGGGAGTTTCCCACCCTCTATATTTCCTGTGTTTCCGATAGGCTAAAACAATTAGATAATATTTTGATCTTACCAAAGCAAAATTTTTTCTTAACAGCTGTAAAAACGCACATTAACAATAAAATTTGAATGCATTCAGAGTTTCCCACACACAAACCATTTTCAGAACACAGATGATAAATGAAGCCTAACAAACAACAATGATTCACATATCCTGGTAGGCCAAATATTTTGTCTGGACTGACTATAGACCAAAAAAACACAGCAAAACCAAAGTTTCCAGTAAGTGTGAGCATATCTTATGGCCCATATGTATTTAGCAAACATTAGCTCCTCACCCACCTGCCAGAATGGCATTAATGCCAGCGTTCAGGCTGCTCATCACACCTACCATCTAAACCCTATACAAGTACATGCAAGCCAGTACCATAAAGCAATATAAGATGATCTCAAGATAGTTTGGCCCAAGAGTTTAGACATATTTTGATCTGCATTCTCCTGTACTCCATAGGCCAGGGATGTGGGGAGTGTGTGTAAGGCTCTGCCATTACTGGACTTCTGTCATACCAGAATTTCAAACAACCAATGTATCACCATTCAAACACCCCCAAATTACCCACTGACAGCCCAACGTGGCCTTACAGGAATGCTCTGCTGTCTAAAGATAACAGGACCTACCTGAAGCACCTTTTAGGAAACAAACTGGAACAGAGATCGAGAAGAATGCTTTTGAGGTCAAAATAACCATAGCCCAGAACAACAGGATCAAGCCAATAGCCACAGAAAGCAATTCCATCAATGCTTACTTGATTTAAACCAAACGGAAACAAACACATGCCAGTGATCACACTTACACAGGGGCCAATGCAAGCAGACTGCACAGTAGTCAGAATCATCTCATGATGTCATCTTGCTGAACTACTGCATGACACTTTGTTCTTCACAGCTGCAGAAAAGTTCTGAACAATATGCTCAGTTTCCGAAACAAGAACAAAAAGAGTGGGTCTACTTCAAAAAGGCAACCAAAATTAACACCATTGTTTGAAATATCCACAATGTTCACAAGTTAAACACTATTTGTTTGTGTTCTGGCTTCCAAAGGTTAACAGTTTATTTCATTCCCTCCTCTCCTAAGAGCGCAGCTGCCAGAGTGACTTAAATTAAGTGTGGATCAACACAAAGAATGTAGTCCTTTGTAAGAGATGCTGAAAAATAGTATGTCGTATCCAAATTTATTTTAAATGTACACATGTGAACTTTGAAACACCAGAAGCATTCGTGTGCATTTGTATTTCTTCTAACATCGACAGGCTTCACTAAAGCTGAACTTTGTAAAATGTGAATTATATCTTGCCTGCGTAGCATAACATTGTTTCACCTGATCTCTAAGCACAGTTAAATCAGTACTGCAAATGCTGTTAAATACTTGAGCAACTATAAAATAAAACCATCAACAAACAGAAAGCAATAAAATAAACATCCACTTGTTATTTTAAACGAGCATATTCTTTCAGGTTTTTAGGTAATTCTTTTAAAACTGCAATGCAAGAATTAAGTATGATTCTCTGCTTATGTGCTAAATGAAATTGAAAAAGGGTAGATTTAGATCAGAAATTAGGAAGAAATTCTTTACTGTGAGCATGGTGAGGCACTGGCACAGGTTGCCCAGAGAAGCTGTGGCTGCCCCATTCCTGGCTGTATTCAAGGTCAAGCAGGATGGGGCTTGGAGCAAGCTGGTCTAGTGGAAGGTGCCCCATGGCAGGGGTTGAAACTGGATGAGCTTTAAAGGCCCCTTTCAACCCAAACCGTTCCGTGATTCTACAGTTCCATGATAAATCACCTATTTCCTTAGCATTATTTCTCACCCCACAAGTAAGCTATACTGCCAAGAGTTTACACATCAAAATGCACTTCCAGTACATGCACCATTAGCAGTAAAAATAACTAAAATAAATCCTCGATCCATAATTTGCAAGTAAGAAACTGAAGGAAGTGGCTGTTTGAAAACAGAACATAACTGAAGAAAGTGAAGCTGCACCCATGCCCTTGCAAATAATTGTCATTTGACTATGAGCTGATAATAAACTAATAGAATATAACCCCTCCCTTCTGAGGTTATGCCAGTCCCAGAATTCTAACTGGAGCATACTAGGATGTATCTATTACAAAGCAGACACTCTCCTAAGTGTCAGCAAATCATGTCCTTGCAAGAAAGAATGCTATGTCCATTTAATTGCAAGTGCCCTGGACACACCACTCAAGTCTTGGAAAGCAGATGCAGGGACTGTGAAAATGAGGACCTCAGGCCCACTACAGGAGAAGATCAGGTTTGAGATCATCTTAGGAACCTGAATGTGCACAACTGCATGCGACCTGATGAAATCCATCTGCAAGTCCTGAAGGAGCTGGCATGTGAAGTTGCTAAGCCACTGTCCATCATATTTGAAAAATCATGGCAGTCAGGTGAAGTTCC
>JAOEHY010014790.1:3725-20013 GCA_025447955.1 Psilopsiagon aurifrons
ACAAAAATCCCCACCACCAAATAGGTTTTTAGATTCTAGAGCCTTGTTTCAATAAATCCTGGAGAACTGAGTTAAAAATTGTACTGAACAACTTTATTTTTTTCATGCTTTCATGTAGGTGTCTAATGATACAATAAACAGGATGGAAAAATAAGAGTTTTATGAAGCTTTTATTAAGCCCTATTGTTAAAATCTTGACATGGTCTGTAAATTGAGTAAAGGATAATCTAAAGTTTTTCTTCAATGCCCACTGCAGTATCATACAAAAAAACCTGGCAAGGCTTTCAGTTCACTGTAAAAGCCTAAAATGGAAAGGTAACAGCCTACATTAAGTTTTAATCCCATGCCATAACAAATTAGTTCACCAGGGCCAATATATGTACACCATTTTATCTACCCATACAAGCTTGCTAACTTACTTCATTTTTAACAAGCAAGTCTCAAAATCTCAAATCACTTCCAGTTCCTTTATTTCCACACTTTTCAGAAACAAGCACTGGCAGTTGTATAAATTGCAGTTTAACTAACAAAAATAATAATGTTTTATATCTCTTTCATAACCTTTTGTGCAGAATGCATCGGCAAAATTCATCATCTACGATACTATAAACATATACATGAGAGTCTACACCTTATGCTATGGCATGAAAACAAGCTTTGTTCTCTTAACTAGGTCCACTACTGTGTATTCAACAAACCTTACTAAAGCTTACTGATGCATAATGTATTACTACACACAAACATACAAACTCTCATGCGTGCTTATCCTTATATTACTTCCCCAAATGATAACTTAAAACTATTAAGTAAATTTCTGCCTTGAAGGGAAAAGAAACAACAAACCCAAACCCAACACCAGGCACCACACATTCAGTTATAAATTCAATCCACTTAACTATGATGTGAAGTAAATGACCCAGAATGGTGTATTTCCCTATACTAATGCAATTATTCAAATGTACATCAAAATTCAGGTCCTAATTTTAATGTAACACAATAAGTCTCATTTCACAGGCTGAGACGATTAAAAGGGTCATCTGCAATTGTTTACATGGAAGGAAAGAGATCAAAAGCCTAACACTGGGAACTGAAAGTACCCTTTTCCTGATGCTATCAGGTTTTCTATCTTAATTTCAACACACCGTGATGCTTCAGCCCCTGCAATTACATTGCTGATTCAAACAGGACCCTCTTTATAAAGTCCTGTGAGAGCAGAACTATGTCTGGAATTGTGCGGGAAATGCACAGAATAGCATGATGTTAAGCAAAACTGATGCAGTGAATTAAAAGTACAGTGCCTTCCAAAGACAAATGCAGAACCCTCGCTCATCTAGTGTGTGTGCACGTACATTTTCAAAGGTAAATTGATAATGGAAGCCTGTTTACATGCAACACACTTCAGAAGCACTTCTCACATACAGCACAATATAGCAGAGATTCTATAAAAAGCCACCATGAATCACTGTCTTCAAGGGAAGACTTCGTAGTGAATCTAAGATGCATGGCTCCAGCAAAAGAAAGAAGGTTTCAGAGGCTTAAGCATTATAAGACATTTGATTTCAAGAAAACGCATGAGAGAAATTTAAAATCCTGTTTCAAACCTCAAAAAAATAAAGCAAAACATGAATAGTCTCACACAGGACTGACTTTGTTGGGATTCATATGTAGTACTACAAAAAACCCCATACATTACAGACATTTCCCCTTTGCACTATGTTGGTACCTAAAATCCTGAGCAATTATGGATACACCATGAACAATCAGACAAAGTACTGTGAAACCTGGCCTAATCTTCACACTATTGACCGTGACCGCAGAAACGTCTGCTTACACAGGAATAGGGAGCTGACCAGGACCACTCCAAGTGACCTTCACATCAAAGACTGGCAAGTTTGGGGATTTTTTAACATGAAAGCTGGAACAATAGCATGAGAAGCCAGCATGTTCTCAGCAGACAGGAATGGATGGCGGAAGATACAGAAAAGCTATCTACTGCTAGGCTTCAGATGTTGCTAGTTGGAATGAGTTACTGTGTTTAGCCAAGGTTATGAAGCTTAGGTCACAAGTCACAACAGCTGATGAGCACAAGGAGCCATTCTGGAAAAAAAAATAATCCTATCTCACAGGAATACTTGTGGTTAAAATAAAAGAAAGAAAACATTTACAGTGTCTCAGGTACTTCCTGAAATGGTAATCATGTGAGTAATACTCTGTTGTCTTACTTTCTGCGTCACAATCCAAATTTTCACACAGGCATGAACAAAGACATGCACCAGTGAATATATTAAGCTTTGGAATTTATAGTAAGTGATCAACTCAAAATTTACAAATAACCAAGCAGATAAGATAGGCATTCTGTTATACACACGATATCAAAGCACACACATTGTGTAAAATGTTCAAAAATTAAAGACTGATCTCCAAATTAAGACCCCTACCATTCTAGTTAAGACTCTAAATGCAGAGCTGAAAAGCACCGACTTGGAAATTTAGGCTGACTGAAGGGCCAGCTAGTGCAGCTACTGCCCCTGCAGCAGGTACATCTGAGCCATGCATGCACAGGCACCCATGCTACCACAGTTTATGGCCTTGCATATTAAAGTAACCTTGGGGACTTTCAGCTTGCCCCTCATTTCAGGCTCCAAGCTTTGGCAGCTCAGGCTATCACAAGAACAAGTTAGTTGCCCCACCGATGGAGGCAGGAGCCAGGGGCAGGGGGGGGACGACGACGGGACGGGACAACGACAATACAGGTGGAATAAAAAAAATCTTCAACCGCCCAAATTAAATCAAGTTTCTTTAATTCTTGAATCCACACCCATATTGTCCTGGTATTTGGAGGTATAAAGTATGTTGGTGCAACTCCTCATGGCTTCAAAAGGAAAAAAGCTACTAATACTTTAATATTCCACTTAGGACAACACTGGCCCATTTAAATATGAGCTTTTGTAACTTTAACCACTACTGGGATCTGTAATCCCTTAGTATGTTTTCCATGTAAGTTTCATGTTCCTTTTTTCATTTGTAAATTTTCTTAGATCCCATATTAGTAATTTGGTTATTACAGGGCTATTGTAAACATTGTATTTTTAAAACATAAGGTGATGGAATAGCCAAACATCTTTTTTATACTACTTAGTGAAATTAATTTTTATACTTCAATAATCACCTAGCTTTTAAAATAAATATGATCAATCTATCAAGCAAAACCAAGTAATCCTGTAAAGCACAAAACACAAATGAATAACAATAGGACCTTCTCTTCACATTACACATTTTAATAGCAAAAATAATTAATTGAAGAATCAAAAGTTTCAGTTTCAATGTTTCAGTTTAATACTACATGGCCAACATATGCCCATGGCTGCTCTGCACTAATTTAACTGTACTTTTCTCCAAAAACAGGACTTAAACTGAATGTACAAGTTGACTCTCAGACAATGTATCAAGTCTGATCACCACATGAAATCCTGGCTTCACTGAAGCCAGATGTAAAACATGCATGAGCACGTGGGCTGAGATTTTCAACAACATAAAAAGTGTAAGTTCAGCCCCCGATAACATCACTGATATCAGTGGCTCTGCAGTGACTCACACTGGATTTGACCCACTGTTCTGATGGACACCAAGACACAAATGGGAGCCCACGCACACAATCTGTATGTCCACTGGCACCAACAACAGAGCATGTTCTGCATCTCAGAAACAAACTGAAATACATATTCTTGGTACCCCTATTCATATGCATTGTATGAAACTTGTTCTAGCTACAGGTGTGTTACACAGAATGGCAATAAGAGGAAAAAAAACAAAAAAGAAAAAAAAACCCAAAACCACCCAACCCCAAACTAGCCAATGCATTTGTTCTAGAATTTAAATTACTTGGAAAAAATAGCAACTTTTTCCAACTCTGTGCATAATGGCTAAGAAAAGCCTTTGAGAAAGCTTAGTCACTTCTTTACAACTTGAAGCTTTTTTCCTTTTATTCCAGGCTTAAACAAAGTTCAGTGGGGCATCAAACTGCCTCAGTTTTAAATCACAGTCTGTACTTTAAAATAGAATGCATGCACCACATGTTCCTGAAGCTAGATGGTGGGAGTGTTATTCACTGAAAATTGAAGGCTTGTTGAGTCAATAATCTTCTTTCACAGAGTAACAATTTTCAGCTAAAATTTCTTGACCCAAACAAAGGAAAACAAGATCATTCAGTTATTTTACAACATTGCAGAAAAAAGAAAGTGGGAAAGAGGCACACCAGTCTTATCCTACTTGATGTAAAAAAGATGGAAAATGTAATTCACAAGTATTACATACTCGTATTTCCTTCTTGTTCATGGTTTAACATACTCTCAGTTATTTTCAACAGAGACATGAATAGAAACAAATAACTACAGGACAGAACTGCTATCATGTACTACACATGCATCTGTCAAGTGGCAACTGCATTTGCCTCCCAAGAGTTACCAAGAATCCATTTACAGATTATTTTTTTCCCCTGTCAAATCCGAAGTAATATTCTGGATTTTAAAACGTCACTTAAATTTAGACCAAGCTTTTTTGTTGTTTGGTTTTTTTTTTTTTCTTACCCGTTTCTTTTTTACCAGAGGAGTGACAGTGGTGATTAATATTTACACTCTGCTACTGGCCACAACCCTGATCATGATTAGGGCTTACTGGACTAAGCTCTGTGTAAATGTCACCAGAGTCCCTCGTCCCAGCAGTTTAACTGCTAAGAGAAGAGGTATCTCCTGCTAACTGTCAACCACAGTTTCTCAAATACTGCCAGAAGCTGTTTTTCTGGACTGTTAAGACTTCAGCCATTAAAGGCATTTGTTCAGGGACTGCTGTTGCTCAGGATGACTTTCCAAGCTGATTCATGTTTTAGAAGTGAAACAGGGAACGTGGATTCCCAGTCATCCCATGTATTTTCCTTACAGCCTGCACCTATCAAGATGCATCTGAAAGGCTGTTCTTCCGTGAGACAAGTATATACCTAATCCTACATTTAGTTCACTAGTAGTTCTCAACAGAGATCCTCTGAAATCTAATTTAGTACCCTCTCTCTACAATGAAAAAGGTGTGTCGACCAGAGGAATGAGTGTGAAGCACTCGAAACATCCTTAAGTCTCATTAAAATGAGGTAAAACAGAACTGTGAAGCAGCTAATAAAATCAGGAAGGGATTGCAGATGTACTGTTTTCCACAGGACTAAGCATAACGAAACAAGGCAATTAGCATCTTAAAAAGTTTCTCTGTCTAAGCAACAATATGCAGCATTTGGGACCTACCTGACACTGATGTTCATACAACTACAGACATTGTAGAACCACAATCAAACTTCTCAGGTCAAGGCACTGCACAAGATACAAGTGGCATTCTACGTCCACTGTTGGCTGCTCTTTTGTTTTCCATAGAACCTTCTCTTCACGAGAAGACCCAGTGAATAAGTGATATCACAGAATTAATCCATGAACTCAGAATTCTGAGTGACCAGGTAAAGCACTGATTTCCTCAACTCCAGATACCATCTTGCCCCTTCAACACTGCATGACCTCCAGTGAACACAAGGTAAACCTGAGTTAAATTATAAGACTAAGGCCACGATATCCCTACAGTTTACACTGATGCAGCTGAGGGCTGACACAAGCCCAACTCGCCAGTGGCCTCCAGCCATGCATGCTTATGCCTCTGGGCTTGCACTCACTGTCTGAATTGAACAGCTCAGGAATGTAAACTGGCAGAAAACTTACCTTACAAAAAGAAGTGAAGTATCTTATGTCTGTTTGTGGCTTTGTGACTGCTGCAGGGCCCAACTGTGAGCACTGGGATCTGCTGTGCCATCGTCAGTTGACAGAATGACAGCATCTTAAACCCCCCCCCCCGGAAGATCATACGGTCTTTCAGAATGTGGCTAAAATCAAAGCTGATGCAGTCCCTACTGTCTCTCTCAGCTGGTTCAACTCCCCAAGTCAAATGCGCTGGGCTGGTCCCAGGAATGACAGTGGAGGACATGGAAGGGCACAGCTGGCATGCTGTGGGGCACAGGGCAGGACTGCAACTGCTCTGGCTTACAACAGCGCAGGCAATCACGGAACTTTACCTGTAGGTTGCAACACAAAAAATCAGCAGAAACCTGTGCTTCAAAAGCATGGCAACCTTGGGTAGGCCATTTGACAACAAGCACACCTGATACTGGACAAAAAAATACCTTGTTAAAAGAAAGTAACAGCAAAACCACCACTGCCTATCTAAAATGACTTTCACACTCATGCCAATAAAAAAAATTAAATTAATTTATGTTTTCTGCTCTTCATTCTATCAACACAATCCAATGTGAACAAAAATCCAACATTTACAAAATTACTCATTAAAGACAAAATAAAGGATTAGTCTTCACAGACACACACTGCCTACTGCTGACACAAGCTCCTTCTACTGCAACAACAAATCTGCAGATATATCATTTGGAAACTTTTTCCTGTAAGTGTGCTCCAGCTTTCCCACAACAGCAGAAATGTGTATTCTGCTATTATCCCTTAAGTCTCAAAAAATATATTCTGTAGTAGCCGTTCTCCAGGCAATTTCATTCAAGCCTCTCCCCTCTTTATTCCTCCACTCTAATAGGAAACAGTTTCTGTTTATGACTTCCTTTCCTCACAGAGTACCTAACTCCCATGTTTTCTCAAAAGCTTGAGATTTCCTTCTAATTGTGACCCTAACAAAAGTGCTCGGAGCACTATTCTGTGTAACTTTTCATTTGGGCTCTCAGTGACTCCACATGGTCGGAGACCCACAGGTCAAACCCTTCAGATATCAGAGCAGTTAGGAGAAGGAAAGCAAGCATTGTATAGAATCTGACAGGCCATTAGAAGTAGCTAATAAAGCCATATTTTGTTTGTAGCCATTTGTTACCAACCCACATTACAAATTTGTCCGCTTTGAACTTTATGGGAACATTCATGCCAGGACTTCTATATACAATGTGTGAAGGAAACGGAACAACTATTGAGCTGTTCAGCTGCACTTACTGTGACACAAACCTGCTGAAAAAAGTCCCCCAAAGGATGACACAAGCCAGCATTCAGTGCTGCAGAAAGTGGCCAGCTCCTCTTCAAATCCATCAAAGGAAAACTCTTTTCAAAGCCACATCAGAGAACACCATTCACCATTTAGTATTACATCTCTTTTGTTGTTTTTAGACATTCGTGTAAGCTTGCTATGTAGCTGCTGCGATTTTACACAATGCCCTTAAGAAATAAAAAGATAACGGGCATATTGTATAAATACCAGAATACCATGAAACAAAACATAACTGGATTTTATTAAAAGCATAACACCACTAACACTTCAAGGTTCACTGTACAAAGATGACTTACTGACTACTAGCCTAAAGAACAGCATTACCTTGAAAACAAACTTAAGAAGCCATATTTAGTATCCCAAAATGACACTATAATTAGGAATACTAAACAAGGGATAGTGATCACAGGTTTTTGTAGCAGTTCAAATTTGAACTCTCTTGCTCCAGGCAAAACCTGCCATTTTCATATGGTCAAGCCATCCATACCTCAGAGCTATATTAAAGCATCTACCTTGTTCATCATACTTTGAATATATGGATTGCTTCTAATTTCTAAGACATTTTCCTTGGATGTAAGATGATGGCGAGTTTGACCATATTACCAAAAAAAGTCTTACTGACACGTATGAAGCATTGCAGCTGTTTCTCTATTTGAAAAACAAATCAAAACCCAATCAAACAACACACCCAAAACCAAAATAAAATACAAAACGGTTAATACCTCCCATTCCCTTCCATATCCAAACAGCAGGGGTTTTGTGTACATGAAGTGCTTTCTGGTTACGTATTAAAGCTTTTCAGTAATGAGATGTTTCAGTAACAGCATTTGGGACTAACTTGGAGTTTAAGATGCATGGCCAAAACAGTTAACATTCACTGTTAATACTACCAGCTTACTCATTTTTGTAATAATAATGAGCTACTAAATATACCAAACACTCAGGGACACAGATAATACCCAATACTCTGCTTAGATATCATGATGATGAAGGTAGGACAGAGCATGGATTAAAAGTAGGACAACTGTTTAAGAAAACCACAGGCAAATTAGTAGAACATGAACTGATAAATAAATTCACTTCTCTCTACCCTAATGAACACTGCTCATGAAAAACTAGGGGAAGGTAAAACGTCCCTTTTAACGTCACTGCTTTTTAAAGTAGGTAGCTGTTGCCAAAATAGTTCAATGTCCACAGCAGCTACTATTTTTAAGGTAACTGCCAACATTCATTTTTGAGACCTGCTCAGAGAAATTAGTATTTTTAAAAAAGGTTTCCTGAAAAACTGCTGAATTAATACAAGGTTCAAAGCACATGTGTATCTCTTCTTACAACAGCCTCCATAGCTTCTCCTGCAACATGCATGTCTCAAATGTCACACAAAGAACTTGTGGCTCATATAGTCTCCTACATGCCAAAGAAATAACTTTAAAATGCTGTGCAGATGTTTACTGCCCTATTTTTTGTGGCTGACAACCATTTTTTGTGCCAGAGGTAAACCATATTACACACTACCAGATCTGTTAGTGTCTTAGTAAGGTAAATTCTTCATAGAGATCTCTCTGCTAGCTGCAGATGAAATATATACATAATGAACTGCAGAAAGTATTCTGTATGACTATGATACATTATTCTAAGCCAGCGGTCATACAGTTTATAAAAAGTTTTCATCATTCAAACTGAACATATTCCAGTTGGTTTAAATTCATGCTGGATTACTACCAACAAAGAAAATCCCCAAACCACAAAGGGCACGCAGACATAAGGCTACTTTATCCATTATAAGTACTTTCTCCATTATACCGAAATAAGATACTCAGATATGCAAGTAGCTACAGTGTCTTTGCAAGGTATATTAATTTGTGCTATTTTCCCCACAGTACAATGCACAGAGCTCAGAAAAACTAAGCAATGTTAGTCCAAAAGAGTCTGCTAACCAAAAGATCAACTAGCCCAAGTATCACTTCTACACTTCTGCAGTAATAGACAGTAGGGGAATTAACATGTCAAACTCACTACTGACGCTCAGGGTTTGGAGCAAGTAACTCCTGGCGGCAGTATTCGAAACCAGAATCTATTGAAATCCTTGAAAAGGGCACAGAAAAAAGTCTCTTCCTCAACAGATTGTTTTGTGCAAGTACAAAATTCCTAGAGCTAAAAAAGTCAATCCATTTCCTCTATGCAAACACATATGAGCACAAGCACAAAACATGCATGTGCATAAATAGTGCTATTTTGAACCATAACAAGCCTAAGCAAGGTCCACTCATACACAAGTTGTCCGTTTTCAACATATGTTTAAAAACAGTTTTTGATCAACCTTGTTCAGTATTTCTTCTTTCAGTATTTATCATCTGCTCATCCTAGATACAACAAAATGCTACATAAACTGCTTTCATTTTGAAACACTGAAACAAGCATTAGTTTCTTACTGGTAAGCTCGACGGTCTTTCTTGCTGGATTAAATTCAAGTCTTCATGGTTAGGCTTTCCTGGGGCCATAGGGGGCTGAGATCGGGTTCCATAGCCTTCCTGAGACATATCCTGAAACAACAGTTGTAACAGAATTATTAACCTGACTCAGTAATTACAATTAAATCCACATCACAGAAGGGTTAAAATACAACAGCTGAATGCTGATGGGTTGGGGTTTTTTTGATCAGAAGTTTTTAGTAAACAGTTTTGATGGAATTATCAAGCCCTCGCAGCTACCACTATGACCTGCACTGTTTATAAAGAAATGCAGGGAGCTGAGAAACATGCTGACAAGCATGGAACCATACCACTGGAAGATGGGGAAACACACAAAACCAAGCCTGCTAAATAAATTACCCCCTTTTACTGTAAGAGTAGCAAGCACTAAGTGGTCAATACATCCATCCTACTGAGATGTATTTTCAAGCGTTTTGATGGAAATACTGAGCCAGGTGGAAGACCGGACTTTAAAATAAGATTGTAATCATGCTACGTAATCAAACTCCTTCAACACCCTAGATTTGTCATCACTACTACTGACACAACCTGTTGAGCTATCAGCTACTGCACACAACACAGTTGCTGCATCTGCTGGAGGCATGCTGTACCTGACAGGTTAGAAGGAAAGTGGAGATCCAAAGCCAACACCAGCTTTGCGGTAAGGTGACTTACCTCCCTCCCTATAGCAAGAAGCCCAAGCAGTCATAGGTAAGGGCCTAACAAAATAGCCACCACAGGGTCAGAGAGAGCAACTAAACAACCTTCCCTTTGCTATCCCACAACCCACAACACAAGTTTACTTCACACTTGCCCATCACAAAGCCTTAGGTTCAGGCTTCATTTTAGGTACTACATCAGCTTCCACACTAACTTCTTCAAGGAAAACAACAGAAAACACAGTACTGACTTCAGCAAGTGTAACTGGCAGGGAAAGTTGAAGAACCAGTTCCTAACTGCTAGAAAAGATATCTCACCTTAAAAGGTTTTTCTCTGTTGTTTTTAAATGGTTTAATTCTTTTCTCCCCCTCCCAGGTTTACTCCCTGTTCAGTGTGCTTCGGCCACCCCCACACCTTCAGTTTTGACACGCAGCTGAAGGAACACACGCTTTCCTGGTGCAACGACAGAGCAGGGGAAGCAACCCCTGCCTACCCCACCGCAGCCTGAACGTTGCCTTGTTCTGCTTTACCAAGGGCTGTTCAGACAACTCAGCATCCAGACTGACACTTACTGCTCATGCACAGACTCCGTGAGGGATCTGGCCTGCAGAGCAGGAAAGCTTTCTGTCTCTCCTTTTATCCCAACTCCTGACAGCGAAATTTGTTTAACAACTGTACTGTTTCCATCCAGCCCCTTCCACCTCTTTGGACTCTCCCAAATTATTTTAAGGGATGTAGAAAATTCATCACGGCTAATAAAACAAACCCCAGCAAACCTGATGCGATGTAAACCCAGCAATAAACGATCCTATCCCTAAGCCTGTGCCAAGTAAAATCAAGAAACACTTAAAAGGCCAGCATTTCAATGTGGTTACCAGCAGAGGGTAACAATTAGGCTTAAGGGTGACAAAGGCTGATGGCTGAATGATTATTATCCCCTGTGACCCCCCGCGCTCCCCCCCGCCCAGATTTCCACTTGTCACACAGCTCTCCTGCTGCGCTCACCAGCAGGTTCCTGTGGATTAACAGTGAGGTTTAAAATCAACAAATGGAACAAGGCCCCCATTCAGCAGCCTTCACCCCAGTACAAAGGAGTAGAAAGGTGCAGGACAGCTTCACAATAGGCAAACAAATGAGCAAACCTCTGCTTTCCTTTTTATTTCAAAACGCACACGCATGCACACACACACACACGCACGCTCGGGGCTGTCACTGCATCTGTAATAAACCAAACAGCCCCAGACTGCAACTTCCAGCTCAGCACTCTGCTCACTTCTTCTCACTTCTTACAAGAATGCCCCAAACAAGAACCACTTGTTCAAACAACAACAGAACACTCAGAAACACCGAAAGTAGTGAAAAAGGATAAACAGAATACTCAATTTAGGATATGCCATTTTACAAACACAACTGTTCCTTTTTCCTTAGGAATAAGACATGACAGGATTTTGCTGGGAAGCAAAATGTGTTTTATATTGTGAAAAATCAAGAGCCATTAATTCCTCACAAAGTACCAAGCATGGTTTTTCCCACATGCTTGCAAGATTTTAATCTTACTTCCTCCTGAAATTTCCAGGGGGACTGGAGCAGGAGAGGGAAGAGACAGCAGACTTCCTCATGAGAAATACTGCATGTTGAATGGAATTTACTTTTACCTGGGTATTTGAAGTCCATCTATGAAATGTTTCTCCACACAGTAAACAGCACATTAAAAACCCCAGTCATGACACCCTTTGTCTTTTTAAATGCACCATCTCCATAGTGCTTTCCTCTGATGTGGAATAATCAAATCCATTTGCTCAATTCTAGATGAGGTCTGGAAACAAGTACTGCAGACATCCGTGTTTGTTATGATGCGGATACCTGTGCACTCCAAATGGGACTGAGATCACATGGAATCATAGACTTACGAATCATAGATGGATGGGATCTTAAAGATCGTTTAGTTCCAACCCCCCTGCCAGGGACACATACTCCTCCTTATATTCTCCATAAAGCCATTTAGCTACTTGGATCAGTGGAAACTTGGAAGGCGGCTCTTGAGAAGTAAAGAGTCAGTTTGCTCTCAGTGAGTTGCAGGCATGGGAATCTCCCAGATGAAATATGCATGGGGCTGTGTGTATAATTTTCTGTGTTTATACATATGCATTGTCCAATAAAAACAGTCCATTTATATACTAAACATAATGATGATTAAATAATAGCATATTTCACTAAGAGGTTGGCTTCATAACCAAAATAACGCTTAGTATCATTTTCAACTGAAAAACAGAGGAGAGAAAATCCCTACTGCCTTTTTTCAGTTCTGCATCAGGAAATTCTCTCAACATACAGCATATTACAGAATAGAAACAACAGATTTTGATAAATAAGAAATAAGGACAGAAGTATTAGGGTAAATTGTCTGCCACTGAAGAAATGCATGGAATTGGCAATTCTCACTTTCAGGTTTGAAAGGTCATTTTTCTTTCTAGCCTCTAGGAATGGATTTATTGAGGGTTGAACAGAGGGAACATAAGGGGAAGCGAAACATGTTACCACGTGTTGTGCTACAGTCATGGCTGAGAAGTCCCCCACTGACACAGTGGCTCAATCTTCTCCCAGGATCCTTGATTATTTTCTTTTGATTCCCAATATTTCATCCATCAAATGTCATCAGCTTTCAAAGCAAAGCTTATGAATTTTTATGAATCACTGAGAATCCTTTCCCTCACAGAAGAAGAGCATGTGTGTAAGAGAGAAATCCAAGCCTTTTATAAACAGGCGGCTACAAGTTTCCACTCAGAACTTCCGAACTTGGCACAAACCCAATCATATCATAGCTGTTATAGCACAAACTGTCAACAAAGTTGTAAAATAACTAAAATCAGGGCTTCCCCCATCAGATTTTAGAAAAGGCATAGGGACAAATAATCAGCAAGTCATAAACATGCACTTAAAACAGCTGAAGTTTAGATTTCTGAGGCCTTGCAAGAAACATTTATGCTGTGAAAGAAGGTAGACAAAAAAGAAAGAAAAAACTATGCCTACATATTGCCTACATACAGACAGCCTAAAACCTATGTATTGCATAAGCTGTTCAGAAATCAATCCATATTCAAGTTGGGTAATAATAACCACCAATTGCTTATCATCCACAGAGCCAAGACTATTTCTCCACCCCTGTTTCATATACATCTTTAGCTTGCTCTGCAAACTACAGTATATGGAGCTTGAGAATTGTGTAGTTTGAGGAGTGAAGAAGGAAACGGGGTATATTCTTCCCTCTTATTCTCTGTTACTGTACTCATCAACTTTTGAAGTCTCTAATTCTGCTGTGGGATTTCACTACCACAGATGTTTAAAGTGATCAAGTAAGGAAAAGTACCAGCCTGCAGGAAAGTCAAAGGCCCCTTGCTCCGGCCTCCCACAAGTTATGTAGTTGGACACATTCCCCCTTACTTTCTATAGTGGCCTTTATTAGCCCACTTTTTGAAATGGTGCAACTTAAAACTGGAAGAACAGTAACTCCCTTTCCCCCAGCTTTATTACTGAGCAGAGTTGGCCTTTGGAAGGGCTGGGGGAGCATAAAGAGGAAGAAAACTTCCCTCCTTTGGTGGCAGTCAGCTCAAGCCTGGCTTCACCAGCTACCAAACTGCAGCCCAAGTGAACTGCATTGTGAACACTTTGGAGTAGGCCCCAGATGGACAACATTTTCCCTTTTGATGTACAGTGCCAATTAGTGTCATGCTTTCATTCTCTAGCTGGACCTAGTTTCAAACAAGTGAGCCTGTCCACATTTACATGTTCTCTGCAGACCTGAATAAATATAGTGCTGATAATGCTTGGAACCACGTAGATGAAATGCACATTTGTTATTAGTTCTGCCGAAGAAGATAAGATCTAAATATTAAATAGTTTAAATTATTTTTAATGGAAAATGAAAGCATAGTGAAAGCATTAATGTTTGGAGGAAAACCACATTTAAAGAAGGGCTGGGTGAGAAATATCATTCAGGCTTCATCCACTTCTACTGCAGCAAATTTCAGAGGGATAACATGACCACCCAGGAAGATAAGTACCATGATGGTTAAATAGAAGGTAAATAATACACTAGACTTCAACTTGAAAAACTCATTAAAAACTATTCCAGCTCATGTTCTTGGTTCACTTGGTTGATCCTTAGAAGACTTCAAGTGTTAGAACAGTGAATTCTACAGCAATGTGACAACAGCAAAACTGAAAGCAAATGTTAATTTTTTTTTCCCCCAGACCACTTGAGAATGGAAGTCAGGACCCAGCACAGCAGCCAAGAAGAGCACACAGCCCAACAATACAAGATGACTTTACTCATCTCTGAAGGGATACTATGGACAGAAAGAAAGCAAGTGATATGTTAAGAACTATAGGACATTTCTTGTTGCCACTTAACCAAGTATCTGTTTATTCTGTGTAGACACATATGTATCAACACATTTCCCCTCTTTTTACCTTCTGTAGTAAAAAGCTGCAATGAAAAAATAAAAATAATGTAAAAAGATCCTGCAACAACAACAAAACCTTACCAAAATGGTGACATGTCGCTACACAGCCAGCTTCCAGCCCAGCCATAATATCTAACATGCCATCTCCCCAGTTGTATACTCTGTCAGCACAAAACTAACAACAAAGGACAGCCAACCTGTTAGAAGACTATTGTAGGTAAGACTGAACTCAGAAAAAATGTTATGCCCAGAGGCACAGGCAACACTGAGCCTCATGCAATCGGCCAACAGAATGCAGCCCTGTAGGGAATGATCCACTAAGGACAAAAGAGCAGAGAGTTTTGCATGAATCCTGGGCAGATGGTCTGTAGAGGTCGAGCAGGATGCAGATGGAGTGCAGAAGATCCTGGGTCAAGAAAAGAAATACATATAAATGTGTCTCTAATGAATCAGAAGTTGAAAAAGCCAAAACAAATAAAAGCCCTAAAGCTCTGAAGAAAAGGAAGCTGGTATCAGAGCACTGTGCACAAACCAAGACTCTTGCTGTGCAGAGGGAACAGCTGACTATAGGAAAAAATTGTTTTGTAGGTCCCAGCACCTATTATGCCAACAGTATGAGAAAAGAGTGCTAACCTCCGGAGGTGGATTACCAGTGTAGTCTGGTAATCCTCTTAACCATGCTAGTGTGTGTTTACCTGAAGTGAATAAACCCTGCTCACAATGAGAATATGCAAGTTATTTCAAAGCCAACCCCTTACACCACCACAAAACCTGAATGGAGATAAGGAAAGCAGCTGCCCTGAGGTACCGCAAGCAATACGCTGGCATCTACCTCCATGTGCCGATGCTATTTGTTGACTGTTTCTTCAGTGGCACTGGCAAGCAGTGACTGCTCTTCTTTCAAGGTGGTTATCATTTTCCCACAGTCAAGCCACAGCATGACTGTGCCCTCAAAACCAGGGATGACACTTTGCCTTACCAAGTCATTTCAGTCTTCATCTTTGTTACATGTTCTAAAGGGCATCTAGTGCTTCAGAGAAACAGCAAAGTGAAGTAGTACTTTCTCTTTCCAAAAGGAGGTAATTCATCATAGAGGAATCACACCTAAGTCCTCAGAGAAAAATCCTGTGTACCTCGAGAAATTTGGAGAAAACCTGCCAGTTTGGATGCCTCAGGTGTAAACCAGTCATTGTCAGTAAGACACTTCATTGTCTTCTTCAGTGCTATTCATAACTCCTTTTCCAAGATACCTACAGTTTCATTATAAAACTTACTATTTCCTGGATCTCTTTCTTCAATCCACTTAAAAACAAAACAAAAAATCTAACAATGGGAACACTATTTTCTCCCTTTAGGATCCAAATTTTCACAGACTGACATTAATGGCTTAAGACACCAGAAGGGAAAGAAAAAATATACTTTGCATAGCAGGCAGCAGTTGATGCTAAAGATAGTTAACTTAGGTAAGCAAATACATTATTGAGACTGCGTCCATCAAGACTCTCAAGAAGTTATTAGAAACTCATACTATGGAAGGTTTTGCCCTGCATAACACACTGAAAGTATTTTAAATGCAGTTAGGGTCAAAAAAAGTCCCCATCCATCCCCCCCCAC
>JAOEHY010014791.1:0-25988 GCA_025447955.1 Psilopsiagon aurifrons
CTGCAGAAAAGCGCCATGACTGCTTAATTGCTTATTTTCTTATTCCCAAGAAAATCAGGCTTAGGATTTGGTCCTGCATCCACTTGTGATACCGTACCTTGTAAGCAGATGATAAAAATACCTCTGTGAAGTACACAGACACAACACCAAAACATAGCACATGGCACAGCAGAGAATAACGACTTCTTGTTGCACGCTATGGACAGACTGTTGGGAGTCTTTGGTTGAGCTACATGGTGAAGAAGAAAAAACAGTCTTATAGCAATCAAAGAAGCGCTGACGGCAAGGCTGCAAAATGGCAAGATCAGACTGCTGCTACTTCCAGTACTGAGGAGACAGCAGCAGGAAAAAGGATTTTCTTCACTAAAGGCTGAAAAACAGAATATGAAATATAAAGGGCCAGAGGCACATTTCATATTTCTTGCAGGTTGAGGAGGTAAGTACACTTTGACTGGACAATAGCAAATAACAGTGAGTAAACAGTAGATATTACTTGGGAATGTCTCACTAAATGCAATAGCACTTTCATCAGGAGTAGAGGAAAAAAAGTCAGGAGTAAAGTGCTTCATTGTGTCCCCACAACCTTTGGCCTCTTAACTGCGTCAAAGCAAGGAGAAACCTTTAATTCCACAGATCACCTTTAAAGAAGCTATTCTCTGTTCCTGTAAATTAAATTAATACACAAGTAACCCTAGGGGCAGTGAGGCTCTGCTGAGATTTGGGATAGCTCTCTTTCATTTTGTGCAATTAAGATTAATGTCAGATATTTCCATAACCAAGATCAAGAGAGATGCCAACTCTAGTGCATGTCTTCAAGCTACCTACAGCTCATTCTTGACAACTGGGTTAAGCCCATTTCTTACATAGTCTGATTTCCTTGCATTTTTGTATAAATGGCATTTTAAACGCAGTTTTAAAAGCGCTCTTAACCTGCCCTCTGAAACAAGCAGGCACAAATGGCTCTTCCACTGAAAAGATGATAATACAAATGCCTAAAAATCCATTAATGTAAAAGCAACTCTTGAAAAGGGGCGATTTCTCCTAGAGCTACATTCCTGAGCTATATTTCCTATCATTTGAGTCACACTTCTTTGTAAAGTTAACAAAAAATAATCACAAAACCAGACAAAGGGCAAACCAATGCATTTCCTCTTGTGTAAACTGCTGACCGGGATCTAGTAGCTAGAGTAATCTCTGAGCTCATTTAGAAGAGAGGTAAGCTCTATACCAACTAAAGACTGAGCTCAACAGAAATTAGGTAGTTCTCATAGTTCTTCAATGTTTCTAGCAAAATAACCCCCACACCTCCTCCTCCACCCCTCAAAGTACCACTCTCTACGCATCTCCTGGGCAATGGATACATAAGCAGTATGCAGCACAGTACATGAAGAATAAAACATGCCAGACAAACTGATTGCTATTTGGCAGAATTACAACAGCAGAGGCAGGCAGCCACCCAGGTGATGAAATCAGATGTTAGCCAAGTACCTGACACTGCACCCTGTAAATTAATTATGAAAATGCATAGAAACATCCCAAGAAATGCATGCTGGCATGGAAGCTTGAAATCTGGCTGTTAAAAATAACAGCTCAGACTGTCTGCTCCTGGAACGCTTTCAGGGAGTAAAAACCAAAAGGGCAGGATTCTGCCGTCATGCCCATCCATCCCTGCTGCACCATTCAGGGAAGGCAAATGACTCTCCATCAGGGCAAAGATTTGTCCAGTGAAACTGCCAGAGCTCCCTGAGCTAATCCCTAAAAACACAGCATGGCTATGTCCTGAGCAAAACATACTCCTTGGTTGGAAGTTTCTATGCCTTGAAAAGTGTGAATGTGAACATACAAATCATTGGGATTAAATTTGCAAACTCTTAGCAGGAGAGGTAAGCTCTAAAGCTGCTCAAAATGAGAAACCTGAGCCATATAAAAATCTCCTCAAAAGGCCTATTTTAAAAGTATTTCCTATAAATTAATATTTTAACTCAGGAACTGCTTATGTGAGAATTATTTCTTATCTCAAGGCCCTTCAGCATGTCCAAATGGACAAATCCCTTTTGTCAGCTGAGCTCCATTACTCTTTTCTGAATGAATGCCTCTGGGATGGATATAATAGATACAATTTTTAACAGCATATCTAGTCTTCTAATAAAATTATGCCAGACACTGTCTGCACAGAGATTTAACACCAGTAGGACTCTCCAGTGAGTTTTTGCTCCTGTTATGGTGGATAACTTCTGAGTAGGCTTGAATCATATGGTGCTCATCCAGATCTTTTTATACCCCCCTAGGAAGAACTTTCCAATATGGAACTACCTGAATAGAGCTTCCTTTCTAACAAGAGTAGTAATGTCACAGATACCATGGTGAACAGTCTCCTTGCTTTTATTTACCACACTGTACAGCCCTAGCTTTGACGTTGCTACCTGAAAAGCTGGGGGAGCCCAAGCTCAGGTGCTTTGCAGCATGGTACCCTTCATTTCTAAAGTTGAAGTGACAGGCCAAAACTGAAAGGCCTGCACGAATCCTCCTCACGCTCTTGGGTGACTGCTTTAACATCACCATGTTTCTGATTTCGTAAGACATCTATTTTTGGTGTGATCTGCCTTAAAAGTGATTGGATGCAAGCAAATACTGCAACTCTTTACACACTATTTGGCCACTATTCTTTCCCAGCTTCCATTCATTGGGACTGGTGTGAATCTAAGCCAGCTGAAAGCTGCCCTGGTGTATTACCTGTTACGGAAAAGTTATTTGCTGGGGCAGACCTCTCTCTGACAATCACCTCCACATTTCCAGTGAAAACACCCTCTGAGATTACATGCTGACTTACTCAAATGTGTGAAAACTTTTTAGCCAAAGTCAAGTGCACAAAGAATTAGGAGATACAGCCCCAGTAACAACTATTATTTTTGCTTCTATCCTTCCATCTACAGAATACTAGAAGCATGAATTCACCACTTATCCTACACTGTGCACACAGTATGTACGCTAAAGCTTTTACTGGGAGGGGAAACACACACACTCCAAATTGAGTAACTTGTTCCAAGCCATGAGTTGAATAGGGTTAGCAGCAGAGCTGAAACCCTGAAGGTTGAAGTTTTGGCAGCTTCAGATCTCTACGCAGAGACACATAACATTCACGGTAATGGAGCGCTAATACTTGCAACCAGCTGTGATGCATTTTTATCATCCTGGGTCAACCACTAGTTGGGGGACAAGGACTCATTCTCTACCACCATGGATTACATCTGCTCTAATGTACCAATCACAAGCACCACAGTAACAGATGAAGATTCATGTCCACTAAACCCAGAATAGGAATAATTAAGTAGATGCAGTGCAGGCTCTGCTACTGAAGCAGACCCTTAGTTAGAAATCTACTATGTTTTTTCAAGCTCCATTCTACAGCATCAAGTGTGTAAATCCTTCACAGCTTGCTTTAGTTTGGAATGCAGATTCCCAGCAAAGAACCCAGGACAAATACACAACAGCTCCTATTTCTACATAAAAAAGCAAAGCTGGCAAGGATGTATGTTAATTAGAGGCTAAAAAGCCATATGACTTTTGTCAGATCAACTGGAATCTTACATACTAGTTTGAACATGATCATGTGTCTGCTGTTAGTCAGTAAATGACATCATCATTTAGCAGTCAGCAAATTCAGAGAAAGTTTTGTGTACTCTAAGAATACAACCACCATGACATGGGAGCAGCGACAGACATGTACATATTTCTATTAAATTTCTTTCTGCACTAATGCCAGAACTCAGAGAACTTTGAATTTCAATGGCTACTAGAAGAGCTTTATATTTTGTTAAGCTATTTTGTATTTCTCTAAAAATATCCCTCTTTAATTAAAGGCTATTGTTTTTCAAGGGCAACAGAACTAAAAATTTTCTTCCTTTTCCATCTGAATGCGAGCTGAGTGATAGCAGCCAGGAAGATTCTTGCTTGAAAGGAAGTGTTGTTCGGCTCAGATCACAATGGAAATGACCTCCAAATCTTACAAGTGAATTTGCTATTTTAATAAAAGTGAACAATTCTTTTCCCTGGGATCCTTCCTTTGCAAACAGATACTGTGGTTTTCCAGACTGAATTCTCCTCTGCTGGTTCACATAAACACATAATGGTTTCTACAGTAGTCTGAACTATTGCCTTCTCTTCTGATCATGTCCTTTGGACAGAATTAGTGGCATGCTGTAGAGATAACTGCCCTTCCTCCTCTGAGCTCTCACAGGCACTCCTGCAAATTAATAAACTCACTCTTTTGTTCCTAAAGAGGGAGCAGCATGGAATTGCCCCATCCTTAAACTAAGCTCTACTTGTATAAACCAGCCAAAATCTGTATAGCTGATTTGGTGTTAGGTACTCATGCCAATCAACTCCTCCTCCCTTCTTCACCTCACACCAACTGAGAAATCATAATGCAGTGCTGAGGTATACATCAGTGCTAAGAGAACCATCTCAGGTGATGGAGCCCAAGATACAAATATCCTTTCAACCTTACTTTACACATAATTATGAATGTCATTCACAGTCAGAAGTTATTTCTTCCTCTTATTAGCTTTGGCATTACCTTTAGCCAGACAATTTTATACTGCACTTAAACTTCTCATAAATTTTGTACCTAATACTTCCTGACATCTCCCATACTCACCATGGACTTTTTTTTTGCTTTCAATACAGAAAAAAGACTAAGCCCAGCAATCTTGAGTTTTACAATTGTCTTCTGAGAGCAAATACCTCCAATGTCTTGCACTGAATTATGCAGTTCCTTATTGCTCATCTATTTTTTCAAAAGCAACAGAGCTAGCAAATAAACTTTACATTTTAACAGAAGGCTACTGATGGCAGAAAACAAGCAAAGAACTGTGGGAAGATGTACAGGAGGAGTGTGGGTAACACTATAGCATGCTCTGTATCTAATGCAACATTCCTTTGCCCCAAAATTGTTGTCAGAGGGCTCTACTGTACAGGATTGCCGCTTCCATGAAGTTTGATGGCATCGCACTTGGAAAGCAACTTTGCAAAAAATGAGAGTAACCCCAACGCAGCCTGTGCCAGAAGAATGAAAGGGAAGCACATGAAGTCAGCCAGATTCTCAATCGGTCTCACTTCAAAAACCTTCCTATTTTGAAGAAGTGAACAGGTGCTGGAAATTCAAAATAAGTTACACCAGAGCTGAGCAACAATTTTCTTATGTGCAGTTTTGATAAGATCCTTTTGTCTCTTCCTTTGAACCCCAAATTATACATCTTGTAATGACAGGAAACTTCCAAAATATTTATCTATTACGTGCTCTCAGTAAAGAAAGTGTCTCGGCAGAAAGCAGAATTGAAACTCATTTGATAGCCTTCAAATTCCATAGACAGCTATGGGGCTTCTTTTTCCCCTTGCTCTTACCCCTGCAGAATTAATGTGTGAAAAACTGAACCCAGACTGTGTCCACATTATCAAGCAACACTTCATTCAAGCTGTAGAGATTTATTCATCAGGTGTCCAAAGTAGGTACACCAAGTTAAAGGACCAAGTACATAACTGGCTTTTATTGTTCAGTCCCTGTGTTTTGTTCCCACTTTTCTGTTGAATGGATGGAAAAATTCTGAGATAAGCATGTTGTGGAAGTGATGGATACCACCACCATTAATTATTCCACCCATTACAAGCCAAAGTATAAATCAGTTTTTGTCTGGTGACTGTCACACAAAATTTGCAGAGCACAAAAGACATTGCAGATCTGTGATATGGCTCTGTTCTTCTCATTACATAAGAGATAAAGATATGCATACTTAATAAATCCGTTTACTTTAGTGAGATGATGACAGGCCTAATTCAAGCAGTGGCACTTTCAATGATTGGCACACAAGTACAAGACAAGTTTTATTTTCAACATGGCCTTCTTGACAGAGCATGAGTTTTTACCATTGATGTTTCTAGTAGCTGCAGCTAAAAATGTCAGAGATGAAACTGCTGCACAAGTACACTTTGTTCAATACGAGAGCCAAACATTCACTTCTATCATCAGCTCTGTAAGAAAAGCTTCCTTATTCATAAAGTATTGATTCAGCATAAGTTTCCCATATACTCTCAAGTGTTTGGGATTAGAGGGCATTAGAGAAAAGGACTGGTTGTTTTACAGTAACAGTGGTAACAGCAGTGCTGTCACAGCTGGAAAAGCTCCAACATGTGATGGTCACGTACAGTAAAGCCAGAGGTGAACAGAGGCAGCCTTGGGAGACAGGGCTCTGCAAGGTTTTCATATGCACCCCTTTTCTGAAAATCCATTCCTGTTCCACGGAAGTCTTATACTGTGTGACTGCCCTTAAGCATTGTACTTCAACCTCATCAACTTATAGGAGAGTAAAACACTTGTTTATGTTTTGCTGAACAGCAACAGACAATTGGTTAAGGGATGGGGAACGGCCTCACGCTTAACCTTGGTCCCACAGAAATCAATTAAGGCCCATAAGTACCCTCAGTAAGGGAGTCAAGAGTCAAAATCAAGTTCAGAAAGCTGAAGCTGCTCATGAAGTGTTTCTTCACACATACAGCTAAACCATAGGAAAATGAGGAGGTAAAGAATGAAGAGCTTTGAGTAAACTCATGTATGTAGCATCATTTTCACAATACACAACAAAACCTATGTGCATGCCTGCTCCTGGTCTCAATGTATTCCTACCTCTACCTTTATTTTAAGGTCCTCACATTTTTCTGCAGAGGTGAGAAGACAATCCAAAAACAAGTGAATGAATTATTTTGCTGTTAAGAAATAACTGTTTCCTCCCCCCTTTGTTTATCTTTTGAATGAACTGTTTAACATAAGATACATTTTTCATCTGTTAAATTCTTCACAAGCATTTGTAAATACTTGGGGATTTCATGACTGAATTCAAAACTCAAAACTTGATTTGAACTTAGTCCTGGATGAAGGCCTTCGCTGTGATATGCTTCCAAAATTAGAACTATGGAATGGAGCAACAAAGTCATTTGAGACTAGTTTACTGCATGATAATTTTCACAGCTGGAACTGCATATGTTTCCCTCCACATGGGAACGAAGCATGGCATGAAAAACTTGCTCTCTATGGCAAAGGAAACTTAACACCCACCAAAACCTTGCACTTTCCCATAGATCGGAAGTTCTTTCTGCCTGCTTCAGCCTGTGCATCTGAGTAGCTCTTCTCCAGCATTGTCATGTATGTCTGCAATGGACCAAAAGCTCAAGTGTACGCTGGCGGAAGACCAGTAAGTACAACACAAATGACTTTCGTTACCATTAGCAGAAGCCAGATTGTTTATTTCTGATGGTTTACCCCTCCAGTGATACAGAGTAGCTCAGGAATGGCACAGCCGTCTAAGTGCTATGAGACCAAAAAGACTACTCTAGATAAAAACAACTTAATACATGTTTGCTTTTGCATCCTAGATTTTCACTACTGGTGTTACCTGTTTAGAACACAGTCACCTTCATCTCAGGATATTAGTAAATACCTTTTTTCAGTTTCAGGCTGCAATGGATTTTTTGCAAACCCTGTACTATTTACTCACTTGGTTACTTTTTTATCTTCTACACTTCTCACATGATGTTTTCTTTGGTACATGCACAGTAGCCCTTGCTGCAGTAGTTACAGCTATACATATAAGCACATAGACAAGGCTGCACTTTTGTGCCAAGTCAGTTACTTACAAATCTTCTTTCAGGCTGAAATTTCTCAGGCTTGATCAGAGGGTGGAGTTGATTTTGCTGATGCCATTTTTGTTGCAAGAAAATCATTTGCTCACATGTTCTCTTTCTCTTTTGAAGGCCAGAAACTCAAAACCAAGGTCAAATTTAGAAGAAATAGTTTGAAAATAGTCAAAGCCAAGCACCAGTTTTCCATGAATTTTACACCAATGTAACTATCAATTTCATTGACTTTATTCTTCACACAAATGAGTATAAGGGACACCACAGCCAGCCCCTTGCAGAGCAAGTCTCAGCCTTCCACCTCTAATGCAAATGACTGCCTTGAGAAAATCAAGATGAGGCTGGAAATACAACTAAACTGCGCTGAAATGTTTAATTTTGGCAGCTGCACAGACGATGAGCTCACTGCATGTATGTCTACACAGTGGGATGGACTGCAGCACAGCCAGCCTTCAGCAAGCTGTGCCTGCATTAGCAGTGCAGGAGTGCCCAGACTGCTAGGGCATGGGAGCTGTGACAGCCAGCCCACTGCACAGCACTGCAAGGATGAGGCACCGTGTCAGTATGGTGGCATCTGCCTTGTCCCTTGGGACACTCTTCATGCCCTCTGACAGAGATGAAACAGAGCTATGTCCCTCCACTGCTTTATATTACATGCTCATCTTGCCTCCAGGACAACCCTAGGAGTGATATACAGCACAAACAACAATGCCATCACTACAGCAGTGCATTTGTTATGTTGACAAATGAGCCTCAGACAAGAATTTGCAGCCACATGCTTCCAAATGACTCCATCTCACCCCCCATCCTTGCTCTGGCTAAAAGGAAAATAGCATTTAATATTTCAAAAGTGCTCCTGCTATGAAAGGGTTTATGACAAACATTTTAATGATTTTAAATAGTAATTGGTACACTAGGTCTTCAGAAGAGAGAGGAACAATTGCTCTTGTTGTAACTTGTGTTATCTTGCAATGCCCTCTCCAGTGGCAAGGTCCCTGGATTATACAACAAGCTGCAAGCTGAATCTAAATCAACAGGAGCAATGTTTTAAACCTACCTCCATAATAAGCAACTGAGAGTTAAATATAAAGGCCCTCAGTTAGTACAAAGCAGCAATGTTTCCCAGATTTTTACAGCTGATTTGTGCCACTTGAGGCTCTAGATTGCTTTTAAGCACCTGTTTTAGACTGTTTGGACAACTGACACTGGGTCTGATTGCAGCTGCCCTTTGGAGACTCCCTCTTTCTCCCTCCACAACATTACAGCACAGACTAGTTGTAAGTTTTCAGCTAGACATGAAAGCACGCCTTAGAGTGAAGGTGAACCTCAAATGCAACATGGAAATTATCTTTGTTTGGTTTAACCTTTAGTTGGTTCAGGTTTAATGGGCATGGCTCCATCATGGATTTGAGAATTCAAACTGCCACTTAACCAGACTGCAGATGTTTCTCATGTCAGCTTCTGGGATTTGACAACAGCTTATATTTAGCAAACATAAGAACAACAAAAAGATTTGCTCTAATTTAGGCATCTTTGCTTGAAGATAAGGATCCGCATTTTCATTTCCTTCTCTTATTTTCATAATGTAAACCCAGCAAGCTGTTATTCACCAAGCATGTTACCAACACTGAAAGCAGGGAAACACAAATGTCTGTGCATTAAAGCAGAATCAGAGCTGTACAAGCACACCAAGCCAAAACCAACCCTATTTAAAGGATAGAAACATGCCGTGAGGTGTCCAAACATAATTGATAATGTTCTTGAAATGAAGAATTTTTACCAAAAAGAGCACTCATCTGTTTTCCTTCTGTTTTCCTTCATCACCAGAGAAATTCAGGCAAAAGAACAGCCTGTAATGCTGAAATGAAAATGCATGCATTGCACAATAACTTCTTTCTTAACCTTAGACTTTCTTATCAATTTTTTAAAATGTCATGTTTTAGCAGTACTTTTCTCTCCTGTAGCTCAACTCTTTTCACCCTGTATACTCCAAAAGAAATCCTGACAAGAGAGGTTGGTCTGTCGGTAACGGTTTGGAGGGAGGGGCAATCATTCTCTGTCATACTGAAAACCTGGGAATGTGGGAATGATTCAGAATCAAAGGAAGGGGATGTCATCAAAGGTCCTGGGAGACAATAAATAGCTTCAGGAAGGAAATGGGCTTTTTAAATGCACAGTTTAACACTAAGAATGAATGCAAATACTTAACCTGGTTGTACAGAGGGATGGAGGACTTTGGGGGGAAGAAGAACAGGAGAAGATACCATATGCATGGAGGGTATGCTGTAGTACACTGCAGACTGGGTGTTTTCTTCCATGTTTTTCCTAAATTTTCACTGTCTAAGTAAACAGCCCCAATTATATTCAGCTGGATTGACACATACAGACCTCAAGCCTGGGGAGAAGAATATTTCAATAAGTAGTTACTTTAGGCATGAGGACATCAAGTTTTAGTCTTGCTTCCTCCTCCCCCTGACATTTTAAAATGTCAAGCTACTGTCCATGTTGCTGCCTTATTTCCCACCTAGTCTGCAAGTGAGCAAGGGAAAGTTACCTATTTACTGCATAAAAGCAACCACAGTATCAGTGGCAATTTTAAAAATAAATACGCAGCCACAAAGTTGAAGTAAAGGCACAAACCATAGGCCAGGAACAACGATCCCCTGAAAAATCCATGAGGTCTCTGCACTGGATGGGGTCTACCATACTGCAACAAAAGCTCCTGGCTCCATCCATGGCTGCATTAGTGTCAGGCAGCACCTGCACTGCAGAGAGTTTCATGTGCATACCAAAACAAGTTACAAGTTTCTGTCACCTTCAGCTAAACCCATGTGTCAGCAGCAGAGCCAGTGTAGAGCACCTCATCTTAATGAACAATGCTCTGCTCTTACACCAAAGAGAAGCTGGTGCAGCAATGAAATATTTAAACTCTACAAAGTCCTTATGAAATGTGACAGCAACAGCTGTAGCTGCCAGAGCACTGGCAGAACAAAGAAAAGAATTAAAGCCCTTTCAAGGGCTAGAAAAAGAAAACAGGTACCATTTTAAATATTAAAATGAGGTCTGGGCTGATGGGGAATATAGATATGGTGGCAGATAGCCAGGGATCTTGGAAGTGCTGAAAGCTGTTGCTCTGGCCCTTCCAAAACTTAATGAAAAGGAACCATCTTTAATTCTTTCCAGTCAATATCCTCTTTATTAAACTAATACATATAATTTTCACTCCTTATCTTCAGAGTATGACGGGTCAACATTAACCTCTCCCCCACATCATGAGCTCCATCTAAACCAAACCTGAGTATATCCTTATGAAACATACAATTCTAGCTGCAATGCCAGAACAGTGGACAGTATTAGAATTATTCATGTTTTGTAAGTGGAGAAAAAGCAGAAATCAAACATAAAACCCAAAGTAGGGGCTTTTCTCAGTGCAGTTAGAAAAATACAAGACGTACATTTTAGATGCACCCAGCTTCCATAACTGTTCTCTGGAATGAATGTATTGAGAACTGTCCATAAGGGAATAGTTGGAAATCCTTCCATACTTTACTGTTTCAGTCATGTTGGCATAATCTATAGGAAGCTAAACTGCCTGTAAGGGAAGCCACTAACACGGAAAAGAAATTCCTCTTTGCTAAGCTTTAAAAAAAAAAAAAAAAAATCCCAAATGAATTAACTTCAGTAACTGAGTAAATGAGGAAACATTTCTTCATTTCTCTGCAGAGGCTGCGCGAAACTCTTGCAGATGAGAACATAATGGGCTTTGTCATTGCTGGCAATGTAGGCACCACAGCACTCACCCTTGAGCACCGCCATCTGACCTCTCTACTGTCTTTCCTTCCCACCCGCAGACTGTGACCACAGTATTTCCTCTGAGTGCAGCACTACCCGAAGTTCTAGTGCATCTGATTTGTCAAGTGAAGGAAAAAGACTTACTTAGGAAAACAGTGAATTCTCTCCCTCTGCAGCTCACCACAGAAAAGCTGCAGTTTATCCCAGAATGGAATTTTTCCCATGGAAGGAAAAAAGTATTTCAAAAGGGGAAAATGTCAGTATTCCTCTTTGACCAAACTTATGACTTCTTCAGAAAACTGACATTTCTTCATCAACCTGATGCTTTGGTGAAGTTTTCAACCAGTTTAAAAGAGACTTCTATATCAGAAAATGCAGAAGTATCAAAGGTCTGCCTCTCTGTCCATCTAATCCTCCCCACGCTATTTCTGAGGCCTCTTCCTCTCATATTACCATCTGCACACTGCCAAAGAACATGTTTAGTGCCTGTTATTCCTATTTAATTTACAATTTCAGTTGCCTGTATTTCTATAACATCCTATGTGCCAAAAGAAGCACAGTTGAAATGACATCTCTAAATAAGATCACTTTACTGCAAGTCACATGCACTTACATATATTCAGGTAACAATATTCTCCTTAAAAACATCTGCGTAAATACAGTTGCTACAGCCACTTAGAGGTTAGAAAGCTGTCAGAGCCCTGGCAGGGTTACACCTCCTTTGTTGTAGATGCACATCTCTTCCCATTTAGGAAGAAAAAGTAGCATATTAGTATATTCCAGAGAAGTTGTAAGCGCATGTATGGCAAATTGGTTCTTTTCCTGCCAGAAACTATAAGCATTCCTGGCCCAAGATGGGTAACTCAGCTATCCACAACTGGATTGCTAATGTGATATGTACTCTCTAAAGATGAAAAGCCATCTGGTGCTTGAATCTAGGCTGCTTCAATATAACCAAAAGCTTTTTATCTTCTCAAGCCTTTATGAAATTATCTCAGACCAATTCCTGGCAGACAGATACCCACACAAGAGAACCAGCACCAGCCAAGATCAAACAGACCACACTGCCCTTTACTAGTAGAAAGAGCCATTTAGGTTCATAGCTGGGCTATACCAGAAAAAAGTAAGAGGATAAGAACCCAAAGCTGCCTTACAAATTAACAACTATATTGTTATTAATTTTACTGTTAAATCATTCTGGTTTGCAATATATTTCCTGCACTTTCTCAGAGTGCTTCAGCCTATAGGGCTTGTCATAAACAATACCTTTGAGAACTTTTCATTTTAAGCCAAAGAGAAAGATGAAAAGTTAAATCACTGCTCCTCACTTGGAAATCACTGCTCCCTACTGTGTGCAGTTCTGGTGTTCTCAACACAAGAAGGACGTGGAGCTATTGAAGCAAGTCCAGAGGAGGCCACGAGGATGATCAGGAGCTGGAGCACCTCCCACACAAAGACAGGTTGAGAAAACTTGAGCTATTCAGCCTGGAGAAGAGAAGCCGCATGAAGACCTCATAGTAGCCTTTCAATACTTGAAGGGGGACTACAAAGATGCAGAAGAGGGACTCTTCATCAGGGACTGTAGCGGTAGGACAAGGGGGAATGGGTTCAAACTTTTACAGGGGAAATTCAGGTTAGATATAAGGAAGAAGTTCTTTACTGAGGGTGGTGAGCCACTGGAATGGGTTGCCCAAAGAAGTGAATACTCTATCCCTGGCAGTGCTCAAGGCCAGGTTGGACAGAGCCTTGGGTGACATGGTCTAGGGTGAGGTGTCCCTGCCCATGGCAGTGGAGTTGGAACTGGATGATCTTAAGGTCCTTTCCAACCCGAACTATTCTGTGATTCTATGATTCTATACATTGCAAAAGCCACTCAACGCATACCGCAAATAAGTCAGTACATGAAAGTCTGATGTAACATATTAGCTACCTACCCTTTTCAAATGACCTGGAGACATAAATGTCTAAATACAAATTTAGCTGAACACTTATTCTTCTCCTGCTTAGAAGAAGTCAATCAATACTATCAAAGACAAAAAATAGCTTGGTTGGTTATGACAAAAATTACGAACATATATTCCATGCAGCTCTGTGGTACTAAAGACAGACAGGGTACTTAAATACTGACCATATTTCTCTATGTCCTTTCAACTTAAAAACTGCAAGGCACAGAACAAATATTGGTAAGTTATTAGCTTCAGTCTTCTGGTGAACTTCATAAGTGCAATATCAGAGTCTGAAGCAATACTACTACTGTCAGATCTTAAAGCTAAACAGGGCTGGGCCCAACAGGCACTTGAATAAGGCACCTTTGAGGATCACGTAAGTACAGTGAGAAATAATGCCGACAATTCAGTAGTGAGCACTACTTCTTTCACAACAGAATTTTTCATCTCAGATGCTCAGCCACAAGTGCTATACAGCACAAAACAGCTCTGAAAAACATCAACATTGTGCTGAGAAAACATAGCCCCAATCCCCAGCTACAGTCATTACAGTCACTTATTAAAATTTCTCCAGTCATTTCAAAGGAACTTTTCTCATGCTTTCTTATGAGACAAACCATTAGTCAAGATTTGCAGTGTTTCTCTGGGAGGGTGGGAGCCTGCATTTTTAGTGGGTAAAGCAATCTGCTCACTCAAGTGTACCTATTTTACCATTAGCAAAATGTTTTCAGGGGCAGTGTTACTCTGTGTCTGTGCTTCTATCTGCCTATCTATTATTAATAAAGAAAAATGAGCATCCAGCCTACACTTTCATGATGAAGGAAGCCTCCTCTATATAGGAAATGAAAATGTACAGGTTTATTTCAGTGGCTGCGCTTTACCTCACTGTTGTGGGCAAAAAACCCCACAATCCTATCATTTATACTAAATCACCTCCACCATTGAAAGCACAATACGCATAGAGAATGCAGCTCAGCAGCTCCCAGAGCAAAAGGCAATTCTTAAAGTGGGAGCTCATAACTGACATTTACAGTATATAATACATGATTCAGCAAGCTACAGTTGCTGGGCACAATAACAGATCATGAGATAAATGAGCAACTGATAACAAGTGTGGAAGCCTTGGCTGTCCACATCAATAAATTAGGCAATACCAAATAATCAATGGTACAAACTGCAAACTGGTGATTTAAGGTTGAAGGAAAAAAAAAAAGAGATGATGTTCAAGAACACGACAGAAAACAAGGGGCACCGCAGGTCAGTAAAAATTAACACTATTTGCCATTCTAATTACTTTGCATGTTCATGAGCTGGGAACACAGTTTGTGAAGCTGTAAGTAAAGCACCAAGAATACTGACACTATATATAATTCATAGACTACAGCACATTGCTATATTTCTCACTGCCCTTAGAACTTGTACGATCTCCACGAAATATGGGGGTAATACTTACTGTTTATCTTCCAAACTCGTTTTTCAGGAACCCTATATTAACAGGTCACTCTGGTGAATGGAAAAGTCATCAATCTGGATTATTTGAGGGACAAAAAATGAAGCAGCTTTTATCCCTGTGGATATACTGCACCGTCAGTTCAACAGTGACACAGTTCACACAGTAACTATGAATGAGCACATGCATCCTTCAGATACTGTCCAAATCCTCAGCTTATTGACTTTGATGAGATGCTCTTGAAACCAGCAGAGTTGGGTCAATTCTCAGGACCCTGCTGTGTGTCAAGTGAAAAGGAGATGTTAAAAGACAGAACATGACTGGTTGTGTCGCTTCTTCCAGGTGCGTGGGCACCTGTGTTGTACTGATACCTCGTGCTTGATCGAATTTTCCTGTTGACTCCTTGCAGACACAGAAGTTGCTGCAGATTTATGCTGGGGTTTTTGCATGGTTGAACAAGGAACACTGAAAGAGGCAGGGAAACCGCTTCATTTTCAAAATATGGTCAAAAGTAAATGGCCACATTACTCTTTCTGGATCACACTGGGTTTGCCTGAGGTAGCTAGAAAAATCTAAGTTACTACAGAAATTAGTGGCTATTAAGTGTGTTGTGACCACAGAAACATAGTTAGATGTCTACAGCAGGTAATGGGATGCTGCTGGCAAGACACGTAGCAAGTCAGAATACAAACTAAAGGTTTAAGATAAATACTGTAAGAAACAGAAACCTAATGTTTACAAAACAAGGACCTTGATAAAAATTAATACAATTCACATAAAATATATCAAAAGCAAACTCTAATTTTGGGCACTTCCTATATGTAGCTTTAAATAGACAGTTATTTCAGCAATAGTTTAAGAACCCAGCTGTGAAATTAATTTCCTGGTCTTTTAGTACTCTATTTGTCAGCACTTAACCCATTTCTGTCTTAGTTTCTGTCACAAAAAGGAAGGTTTCCTCTAGAAAATTGGGATACTAGAAGATGCAATGCTTCATTTATATGCAAATGAAGCAGAGGAAATGCTAAGAACAGTGTCTTCTACTAAAGGTGTTTTAAAGTTTGGGACTCTTCTATAGAGATTTCATTTGGGCAGGCTTTTCTCTATCCTTTACTTTTAATGAAAGAGTGATTCCCTGACTGTGTCAAGATACTGCAAATAGAAGAGATGAAGTCTTGCTATAGAGATGTGTAAGTTATAGCAGCAAGAAAATTTCACTTCAGGTATGATGTAAATGTTATATATTTTACCATGTCAGCATTAGAAGGGAACAGGAAGGATTTTCTGTTCTCAAACAATCTGCAGTTCCCCTCCCAGAAGTATAAAATTTCTGTAGATTTAATTTACTTATAAGATTTCTGTTCCAAATTTAAAAGTATCTCCTTTTCACACTTACTAGAACAGTAAGTGTGCAAGCTGCTTTTCTCTTTGCCTTTTCTGTTTGTAAATATTTCCCTCCCCCCAACAATAGATTTCTTCAGTTGTTTTCCAGAAAGAAAAAAGGCCCTGTTGCCTCTTCCACTATAAAAACAGTACATTGGCCTACAGCACGTACTAACACCATGAAGTAAAAAGGAAACAAAAGCCACTGTGAAAATCTTGCCAGCTTATTATCCACCCTACCCATGTTTCCATCAAACACAGCATAACTTTTGCTATGTTTGATGAAAATCTGAAAATACACACTTTGTTTGATCTCAGCTGCTCTGGTCAGCTAATCATTTTATCTTACCTTGTGGCACTATTAGAGAATGATACTTAAAGCCCCATATGGCACTCTGTTAGGCACCAAGGAAGCCACACCTCGAGCCCCCTTCACCCTACACCTTCCTGAGGCTGAGATGTGAGATATGAGCTCACATCAGCCAAGGAAATAGGGTGCAAACATCTACCACCCCTTACTCCACGAGCATTTTGCACTTTGATTTGCTGTCCTTATTACTAAGTATGGGAGGGAGTTATGGCTTACGGATAAAAATAGTTTATTAAGTACAAAATTAGGCCCTAAAATAGAAAGTGCCGATGTTCTCTGACTGCACTCCAGCAGTTTACTGTGAAGTTTTGGAGAACAGAAGTTGGGCCTTCAGCTGGAATCAGTACATTTCCTGCCAAGAGTGAGCTCTAACTAGACCACCCACATGGGATATGATGGGGGACAGGTACCCCAGGCCATATGTCAAGAGTAGGGAAGACTGCCAAGCATAGAGTGTGAACTGAACATTGTTCATGGCAGGGAAAGAAGATCTAAAGTTGCCAAGCTGAGCGAGAAGGGAAAGCAGAAGCATCTTCCTGTGTCCAACAGCTGCTGACAGCTTCAACACCACTGTAGATGTGATAAGATTCTGGTGAACCCTAAACAGGGGAAATTTTCCATCTGGAAATGTGGAGCTAAAAAAAGCTCTCTAGAAGGAGCAGCTGTTTCCAGGAACAGGGAAACATCTCCAAATACAGCAAACACTTCCCATCCCTGTCAGCACTGGCCGCGCAAGTATATGAGGAGGAGCAGATCCTGAAGGCCCAAAACCGAGAGGGCTCTGCCCCATTTACAGATTGTAATGGTAGTCAGAGATGTCAGAGTTACTTTGGATACCAAAATCCATACAAACATATTAACCAGGTCTGCTGAAAAAGCTCCTTCAGATTTAACTTTGGAATCCCTACAGGCCAGAGCTCTGGGTGACATGTCCTTAGTGTAGTACCTCTGCTGCAGAAAACTGCTGAATATATTCAGGTCTTTCATTTTTATTCCTCAGCCACCTGCTTTTTTTAACCTTTGTCTTATACAGGCAATGCTTTTATGTATACCCAATTCCCATCTACACAACAATATTCAGAGCTCAGTGACCTTTTAGAGATAAAACTGGTGGGTTTTTTAAGTAACTATTTAAGCAACGCTGAGCAGTTCATAAATTCATGACAGATTACTAAACTGCTCGTGCCAAAACATTATGCCACTGGGATAGTATCATAATTAAATGTTTTCAGATTTTTAAGCAAATAACAATTCTTGTATTTTACAATAAAAAAGTAAATAGTTTGAATTCAAAAGGACATGTTTCAGTTTAGCTCAAATTAGCCTTTAATTTATCTTAACGCTTTGTGCTATAGAAACAGTCAACAACCAAATACACTGTCAGTCAACATGTTATTTGTATGATCCTCTTGATAATACTTTATCTACTGTAAACTGATAAGACTTGGAGTGCTCTTACAGATGTACTGATCAGTACTCATCAAATCCTGCCAACGTGTCACTAGACTCCACTGCAAATAATGAAAAATAGGATTTAAAATGTGCAGAAAGCAACTACCACCAAATAGTGGACACACTTTCAGCTCATATCCTCATGTATTCTGTGGTGGCTTTTTTCTGTATGTCTCTAGAAAGTACAACTAATCGTTTGCACTTTTAAATCCAATTCACCCCTTAGCTTCATGATGGCAAATCATCACCAATTATTTGTGCTAATAAAGGGGTCCCAAACACACAAACAAAATCTAGCAACAGTAGCAGGTGTAATCTTAAAAGTCAGCAATGTAATGAGATTTGAAAGAATTTAACTGAAAAGCTATGAGCAAAGAGTGAATTCAGGCAGAATCATCCAATTCATGTAGCCACGTGGAATAATTTGTCATTTACGATGGTCAAAACAAATATTGCTGCATAAATGACTTTTAGGAACAGCCAGGCATTTTAGCAGCTTGTGAAGAATATTACAGAGTAGAGGTTGAAGGGAACTTGGAGGACAGTACTGCTGGACAGATTAGCCCAATAATTCCTGTCTGTCACTCCAATCCAACACCAGCAGTTTATGAAGTTGGTGGGATGGCGACCTTCTGCTGTCAAACTGGACACTGATTCATCAGTAGAAGCTCACAAATCACTCATTTCACACATGGCAGAAAGAACAAGACAACCTTTCCCACCAGAACAGCTGTCCATGGAAAAGCAGATCCCTGCGAGATAGCCATATCTGCCAAGGTATGTCTGGGCCACCCCCACACAAGCAGGTCTTGCTCCTTTTTAAGGGGGGGGTCACCTGTTCCCCAGCCTCAAACATACATCTGCTTACATCTTCTTCTCAGCCTGTCTCCTTACAGACTAGTGTTCCAAAACAAAACAAAGAGTGCTGAAGCAGCAGGTAAACATAGCAGGTATTTTTTCCCAGTGGCACCTTTTGCTCCCAAAAGCTATTGAAGCATTCCTATTTATCAAGACAGAGTAAGCTGGCTGCTGGGGCTGGGGAAAGCAGGGGGTTGCATAAATTGCCTTTCAAAACTAATAAGGCTTTTTATGTTTGGGTTTTTCTTTTTATTGGAATAGTAAAATGGTTCTTCAATAAACACTGGCATTTAACTAGAGTCATTAAAATGCTTATGATATCTGCCATTCCTCAATATCTGTAATTTTATTAAAAATGAATAAATTCTGACACTGTTGATTATCTGTAACTTAGTATGTTTGGGTTTTCCATGTGGGTGCACTTTAATTTACTGCTTAATTAAAAAGTGAGTTTCTGTTATATTTTTAGGCTACAGAATGCTGGATCGCAGTTGCTAATCTCACTTGTTTGTCCAACACAAAACTACCAAGAAGCAAAGTGAAAACATATATATATATATATATTTTTTACATAGACTGAAGGTCATATGTTACTTGCTAAGAGATAACACTATTGTCACACATTTCTTCAGCAAAAAGGCTGACGAGACTTGTTTCACATCTGTCTGCATAATATAACAAACCCATGAAGAACTAGTGATGAAAAAGCTGGTTTGTTGACAATCTATTATTGTTAAATGCACCCAAACACCAAGATTTAGGCATTGCTCATTAGTGCTGTATTGTAGCTTAGCATTTTGTCCCTAAAAATACTTTGTGCCAAAATACTTTCTGAATATATTCTAGGTTGCAAGCCTTTTCCCCACAACCCAATGAGCTACAGCCTCTAGAGCCTTCTATCATCTTAATCTTAACTGCCTTTACCTTAACCACCAAAGCCATACAGTAACATTGCCAGCCACGTACATTACTCCATGGCTAGTCCAACCACCCCTTTCTACAAATGCCATTTTACTTGTTTGGTTTGTGCTCTGCTAGTACAACTCGCATCACTTAGCCCTTCTTACTGTGGCCAGACGTTACATCAATGGCTTTCAGCTTCCAGCTATGACTCCAGATTTTTTCCTACAAATCACCTCATAGTCATTAACATTATGACTTAGTTACAGGAAGAAGAAAGGGATTTCCTACTTCCTTTCTACCTCTGATACATAGATCTTCCATTTGGGGGTGCAAAAGTGAGAAGGCAAGACTGGATCAGAGGAAAGCAGGGCCTGAAGATGAGCACATGCTCTTCTTGCACAGCCATAGCCACTCAGACAACTGTCCCAGCACTCTGGCGCAGGAAGTTAAGGCAGCATATTCTAATAGCTCTAATGATTTCACTGAATTTTCACTTAAATACTCACTGGATTGCTAACTAATAAGAGCAGGGCTTTGCCCCTAATTAAAACTCTCACCTCGCAGACTCTTCTTGTAATAAATGCTTAAGCAACACTAACACAAATACCAAATACACAGTCATTCTTCACCCAGTCCCCCACTGCTCTCTTGTGCGCAATTAACCTTGATCAAGCTGCCTTGCGGAATCACGTCTCCAGTAAAGCTGCTGAACTAGTCTTGGATATCTATTCTGATTACCTGCACCAACAGCAAGCTAAATTGTTGCTTCTGGCTCCTATACCTTCGAATTTTTCTCAAGCTTTCCACTATTCCAACTTCTGTTACATCAGCACTACATGTACTCTGATATCAAGTTTCACTCTTTAGATGCCCACACTGCATTCACCTACAAATATCAGTTATTTCATATTGCCACTTCCATAACTACCAGAATCTCCAAAAAGGACTAAAAACCTCATGTACCAGATTTGATGCAGCTTTAAAATAGGAAAGATCTTTGTCTTACAATCAAGAGCTGAAGTAAATAATTCAATTGACTTAACTGATATTTCAGGAATGGTGTACTTTAGCAAATTCCTGAAAGAACGCAGGGAATCTAACCCAGCCCTCTCTCTCTCCATGGCAGTGAAGCTCTCCTTCCTTGAGGGAGATGTGGAATTGCCTGTTCCACTTTCATAATAACTCTTTAATAACAATTTCAGGTTACCATGGCTGCTAGCAGTGGCCAACAGAGTCTTGCTCTTCAAAATCTGTGTTGTTAGAGGAACTCTCAGGATGTGTGTAAACAACTACACCAATATGTAGTTTTCTTTCTGCCTCCCATGGGGCACATTCTTCAGTGAAGTCCCGGAGTACATCAAGTACCTGCTCCCAGCCTCTGATATGATCTGCCTCAAGAACCTCTACCTGACATGGCTAGCCACAGAACAGAAGTAAACCTCTGCTGCCAGTTCTGTGAGTTTTCTTTAACCTCTCTCCCATAAGGATCTGAACACAGAGGCATACAAAATTCACAGAGACTGAAACAAAACAGAAACAGGAGAAATAAACTTGGTCAAGAACCAAGCTGTAAGATAAGATGTTTACATGGTGATAATGGTTCTAATCTATATTTTCAGGTTGCCATCTACATGAATTTACTAGCCTATTCCAGAGATATCTAGAGAGATTCAAACAGTGAACATATGCTATCAGGTATGTCTCCTGAACACTTACATCTGGAAAAGGTATTTACTGACAAATGTGCTTTTATAAACTAAAAGAAATTTACTGCAATACGAATTTCACACCAATTACAAGGGGAACAGTCTCCTGGTTCTCAAGCATTTTGCAAAATGAAGAACACTTGCATATTCCATATTTACATGTTTATTCAGGTCATAAACTGTTTAATAAAACAAATAGTGATGCATATTATAGTTGGCTTAGGACAAATTCATTAAATTTGTGTATGAATATACCACACTGTTCAAATAATGAAGAGAACACATGAGTTCTAGCAAGGTCAGGATGAGAGGGAGAGCATAGAATGTCTGTTATCTACAGAATATTCATCATGGGGAATTGAATTAAGTGCATCTCATTTTCACTCCGTTAAACTCAGTTCCTATTCTGATTGAAGACCAGCATGCTACCTAGGATAGCAACTATCCTCAAGGCAGGTATTATATCTTCATTGGACAGGTCTGGGTCAGGTAGGTCAAATCAATACTTTAGAGATCTGCCCATGTTCAAAAATGGACAATAAAGCATCATATGATATATGAATCTGGCACACAGGGAAAAGAACTCATTTAAAATGAGGAATAATGGTCAGAATAGAAAAAATGGATTTAACTCGAAATAAAGGGAAGAACTGAATTTCAAGAACAAATTAGCTTGATATAAGAAATACATATATATATTTCATATAAGAAAGTAGAGTTCTACTTATCACCATTTTAAGTGTAACTCCATTTTAACCAGGATCTCAAAACACAAATGGGAAAATACCTAACCATTTGTTTCTATTGTTTCCTGTGACAGGCTGAAAAAATTCTCAGTTGTTTTCAAATACTTGCAAAGTTCCACAGACCCTGACAGCAAAATAATAATTTTAGATGTCATACTGAACAGTGGAATGGCAAAGGAACAAGAATAGATGAGTAAGCAATAATTTTTTACCCATTCATTTCTGGTATCTGACAAAAAGAGACAGAAAAATACTATTGTCTAGTAGGTTACTACATAGACCCAGAAACATACAATGTACGACCTCCTGATAACTAGGCTACTTTCCCCCTGACAGGCCAATGTTCCTCACTTCATTCTTGAAATAAGTTTTACCAGATTCTTCACTAAAGACAAAGCCATGAGGCTGATCATCATAAATTAAACCAAAGCTTAAAAATATGGAACAATCACTCAAAAGCTTGTTTAAAGCTTCAGTTAACCTTTCCTCTGCTTAACTTTGAAGACAAAACTGAAGTTTGAATTACTTACAGTGTGCAGGGAGGACTTAGTTCTGCCCTACCTTTTGCTTTATAACCAGCATTTCCAGGTTTTGTACAGAGCAAAAGGTAGAAGTAACCTGTGGAAATTTATAAGATCTTGATATAAATTTCCCCTAGTTTGGGACTGCTCAGCAACTGGGATTTGGTTTGGCCTTATATCAAACAGATTCACTGACATGTGAAAACTATTTTTCTTACTATTTCAAAGCTTTATTTTTTCTGTAGGCATATAACAAAGATTCTTACCAGTAACCTTCAATTCAACTGTCCTTCGTATAAGCTTTCCTTCAAACTTCAGTTCACAAGTATAATTTCCTCCATCTTCTTCCTGGACCTCTTGTATTAGGAGAATATTTCCCTTCTGAATTACAATGCTTCTCCACATTTTTGGCTTACATTCCTGCAGAAAAAAATCCATTGCCAAAATGAACCAGCTTGTACGACATAAGACAGTATGACCTGATCACATTTTCAGTAGTATAAGTAAGTAAACAACCAACTCAATGTATTTTGCAATTCAAATTCAAATATAATTTTGGAAAGCACAAAGATCTGACACTGGAATTAATTTGAAGACAGAAATTAAACAGAAATGTTTTTAAGGTTCAGTAATTCCTATGGTATCACATGGGCAGTGTTTAATATGTGGTGCCCTGAAGCAATGGTTAAGTATCTTCCCTTTTTCATGACGAACAACTGCCAAGACCTCTACTTTAGGACAGACCATTAAAATGTTTCTCTATTTGAGGGGAGTAAGGGCAACATCTGTATGAGTTAGCCTGAAGGCAAACGTTACACAAAGTCTCAGGCTAAAACAATTTACCAACAGAAGAAAACAGCAAGAACAACAGCAGTTTCGTGAGCAAGAGAATCCAGAAGCATGGCTTCCTTATGGTTTTGTTTCTTATCACTGGCTTCTCTGGCACCTGATAAGCTTTGATTCAGACTTTTCCTGTCACTAGGCTCTTTTTAGTATCACTCCATGTGCATCCTCTGATGAGTACATGGCACTAATGGTCTGCAACTCTCACTGACTTTGCCAGGCAGACCTCAGCTGTTATTTGGCAGATTCAGGTTCATCACTACCAATTGTGGTCTTACTGGAACAGCATTTGAGTCCTTCTGTACAGTGTGTGATGCAGTGCAAGAAGAGGCTCTCCATTTACTAATATACTGTATCTTGCAGCCAGATCAGTCACCTTCCACACTAATGGTACTCATGATTAATTGCCTCTTGGAATGCTCTGGACTAAAAAGCACAGGCACAATCTGAACATTGTCTCTTTAAAATGATAGCTTAAGATTATACATTTATTGTCTCTCAATACCTTTAACATCAGACCTGCTCTTCCTTCCAACAAAATCACATTTTTCTCAGCTCTCTAAAACATGCAGTTCTGGAAACTCTGTCAAATTCTGTACCCAGCGCACACAAAGCAACATAGTGCCCAAGCACCTTTAACACCCCTTTATTCCCCGTCTCAAGGTGGCAACATGGAATAAGCTCACAGACTGCAACTAACAATCTTGCATCAGTGACATTCAGGCTCAGCAACTTCAGAGATTCCTGTAAATAGCCCAGACCTATGCCCCATTTTCTGCTTGACTGTAACAGCAGTGTCAGAAATACAGCAAACAAAACAGAACAAAGCTTTCTTTTAAGAAAACAACTAAACAAGAAAACTCATTGACACGCAAATATGTTGCATGACAGCAAGAGATCAGATGACACAAACATCATTTTTTCTTAGGATTCCAAACACATTGCAAATCCAATGTCAGATTCTAAATTAAACAATAATAATAAAGAAATAGAAAGATGGGACTGTGACTGGCCTTGCACTTGAAAATGAAACATTTATCCCCACCCCAGTAGACTAAATTAAGTTACAGTGTGGTCAGATTTCAAATTCTGATCCTGTGAAGTATTACTGCAGGTAACAGTGTTCAGGTTATCTTTCTATTTCTGTTGTAAAGAAAGAAATCTTCTCTTGCATGTAAATGTTACTTCACCGATGACAGAGAATGATCAGGATCCAGATCCTATCTGCTGTGTTAAGAGGAATCAGAGCTTATTTTTGTTACTAAATCACACTGACATTGCTCAAGACTCATGCAGGACACAGCTCTGAGCCAGAAAATGCCATTATATCCTTTCTGATTTGCACTCAATTTTTCAGTCCTATTTAAAGGTACATCAACCACCTACTTGGAGTAACTAAATCTGAACATGGGCAGAGAATACGATTCAGTTCTATTCAATCCTAATTTAGAAGGAATACAATTCCCAGCATACACAAAGTAAACGTATTTCAGGTAAGCACCCTTCCTTTCAGTGCAGTACTGAAAACCCCTTAGATATGTTACTGGTTTTATATTCTTCATTTTTAAAAGTATGAGAGCAAAGAGATCAAAAATACATTTTCATATGTTTTATATTTTTATACACTACATATCTGTACTATGAAGGGCAACACCTTTACTACTACAGAGATTAATGATATAGCACAAACAACATTGGTGCTATTGTGGTTTTACAGAGAGGAACTTTTCTGTTGGAATTGTACCACTCATTTCCTAATTGTTTTGTATCTTCTTAAAACATTTCATATTAAAAATTATTTATAAGCTTTTCTTTCCCAAATTGTAGCTAATTGATTTTTCTTCTACTGACTATGCAGGCTTTCTATACATACGTTGAAAATGCCTGGTTTATTCTGCCTGTTTTTCACAGGCTAGTTCAATACACAAAACTACAAGCAAAAAGGGGAGAAGCTGGGAAACCACAACAATCTGTATTTTAAGCAACAAAAATAGCTGAGAAACAAGCCAATTAAAAAGAAGTGTTTGTATCTAGATTTGACTGCTAGAGGTCAGCTAATTTCTTTAAAAAGGGAGGTGCTGAATGGCACAGCTCTTGCTTGCTTAACAAATTACTTGCTCCTTTCTGATTCTGTACCATGTTTACCTGCTAGAAGAATCTGAAAACTTCTTTTTCTAGCCTAATTATTCTCCTTATACATCTTAAATGCTTTTAGTTGTGGGGGGGGGGGGGTGTGAAGAAAGAACCATCTAAATGATCAGTATATAAACCCGTGGGAAAGTGTATGTATTTTATGAGAGCAGACTTTTACGAGTTGTTTTCTGAGGCAGGA